>CM041736.1:393781-676281 GCA_023373845.1 Nibea coibor | reverse complement strand
TCTGAGACGTCCCCGCAGACTGTCTAAAACCTGGACGTAGTCTCTGAGACCATCCATCTACGTCTTGAGGACTGAAATGAACCAGACTTTTACTTTGTCAAATTAAGACTTTTATTTTGAAGTTTCTTCCTCAGAGGGCTCCACCCTGCCAGGCTACGTTCATGTGATTGAAATAACCATTTAGCACCAACCTGAAGGGATGAGATGAGGTGGGCTTGTCTCCCATGATGCCATTCTTCACTGGGTTTTCTTTCCCCCTGCGGGCTGACTTTCAGGAGTCAGACAGTGAAGTGTGTGTGTGTGTGTGTGTGTGTGTGTGTGCCTGCTGCTCCGCTCTCATCTCCTGACAAATGGAAAGACTTGGACGTCGTGCAGCCCTCCTTATGCTCAGTTTATTATCTACCTGAGCACCTCTCATCCTTCTGCTTCCCTCGCTCTCCATCTCCATCCTCCTCCTCTCTCTCCTACACTCAGAGGCCTCCATGAATTTCACTTTGACAGCATCCTGCCGCCCGAGCCCCTCCGTCATCTTTTCATCTTTCCTTCCTTCTTTTTCTCTCCCTCGCACAAGAAAACCTAATTTTCTTTGTCTGAGTCGCTCTGCTGGCCACCTCCAGGTTTCCCTCCGCTGCTTCATCTCTTTCCTCCCACTTTCAACGGCTCTTTAACTTCGATTTTTACCGTCTCCTGCTGTTCAGGGCAGCATTTCTTTTTTAACTGCACACTACTGTGGACGGCTTGCACTAAAATTAGCTTCTACTTCCACCCACAGTGGAAGAAAATAGGACATCATTCACATTGTTTTTGGTTCTGGTAATGCAAACAGTACCGGCCCCATTTCACTTCCAGAATAATCAACACCTCGTCAACACTGTAAAAAAACAAGCCCGAATTTGACCAGAATAAATCTGCTCTAACTTTCTCTGAACGTACACGGTCGGCTTCTTATTCCAGATCTTTAAATGTCAAACATCAGTGTTGTGATTTTACGCTGAAAACAGTAAAAGACTGTAAAATAATTTACTATTACTGTATGACTGACAGGCTCTAATATAAAATCCGACTTCATGTTTTATTTATCAGCATCTTAAGTGAATTTATAAAGGTAGCAGTGAAACTGTCGCCTGTGGCCGGCAGAACCTCTTCCTGAAGGTGTTGCCACGCTCCGTCCAGGTTTCAGTGTGACGATCATCTTGTGGTTCCCCCCGACGGTTCGGGTCGAGCTCAGAGAACATGGCCGTCAGAGAAACGGCTGAAACATTTCAGACTTCAGTCTGTCATCAGCTGGAGTGAGTGCAGCAGTCTTATGTTAATCTCCCACCTCCTGCCTGGTGGGAGTAAGACTGAAGGTCAGTCAGTCACGACTCAGCAGGGGGAGAGTGTGTGTGTTCGTGGTTTCCATACAGCTCCCACTCGTCGTGTGTGAGCGGGCGTGATGCCGAGTGGATGGATATGATGATATGAGGCAGGCTAAGTTTAGATGGCTGTGATTGTCTTTATGTAGGAGAGAACTCCATGACGCCTCGACACAGCGCCAAGTGTGACTGCATGTGTGGCTCCTGAATCGTAACCAAAAACTGACGTTTAAGGGGCCGGGCTGAACCCTGCATGAGCGGGGAGGACGGCGTTCCAACCCTCGAGACAATTGTTGTGGTCGTCTGGTGTCTCTTCGTGTCTCTTTGTGTCTCGTTGTCTCTTTGTGGTGGTTTCATTGAATGTAATAAGAAGTTGAACTGCTTCACATGGAGGTTCTGGTCTGTGGTTCTGGGCCCGTGTTGACACCGGTAGGGGGGAACCCGGTTTGGCCAGTCAGGTTTCAGAGTGCCGCCGTGACCACCCTTCATGACGCGCCCTCGACATAGACTGGCAGAGAAAGCACATTAATATCCCAGCATGCTTTGCTCTCATTAGTTCCTGACCTGCTGGTTCTGTCTTAATTGGGTTATTTTGACCCGTGCTGTCGCTGAATAATCAGAATGACATGATCCTCTTTTGAAGGGTCGATGGTTTATATTTAGAAACCTTCTTTTATTATTTATGATCGCCGGGAGTCGAAGTGACGGATGAAGACGGAGAGAAACAAAGTGACGGAGAGTAAGGAGAGCAGACAGAGGCCGTCCTTTGTTACAAACCACAGCCGCAACAATTTACATGAGAGCCAAACCTCCTGCAAGCTGATTGGTTCAGAGGGTCGCCCGCCTCACCGCCACCCCCCTCCCTCCTACGCCACACTCCAGCCAATCAGGACGTCACACACTGGAGGGGGGGGTACTCCAACTGGGCGAGAGAGAGCGAGCTGACGGCAGAATAGCTGATGATGAAGTGATGCAGAAATGTTATCCGTGGACAGATTGCGCCTCCTGGTGGCGCTGCAGTGAAGTAGCCACGTTATGAGACGTCTGAAGCTTTTTTAACTGGAGATCTGAAAGAACTCGTCCAGTGTGTCTGTCACGTCCTCTGAGGCTCGGCCCAGTCCGTCTGTGGCTCAACCTGAACCTGGACGCTCTGCGGACAGAGTCGTGTGTCTGTGTGGACGTTTCATTGAATGTCCATTTAGAAATGAAACACTTCACACAGAGGTCCTGGGTCTGGTCCTGGTCCTGGTCCTGGGTCTGGGACCCCTGGACTTCATTAACATGTGAATGACTTTCAGTGAGGGCGTGTGCAGGTTGTTCAGTGGTTGTGAGAACATTAAAGGTCTGCAGGGGTCAGCAGAGTCTGTGCACACGAGCTTCGTTGTGTGTCCTGAAGAGACAGACAGAGGACACAGGGGACACGGAGGACGCAGGGGACGTGCGTTCACAGAGACCATGGACAAACTCCGTGTCCAGAACATCTGCTGCTGGGTCACGTTTGGTCATGTTCTGTTGATGAGCCTGTCGGGTCTTTGTGCTGCAACAAGACTGATCAATGATGAACTCTGCACACACACACACACACACACACACACTTTGTACATACAGTACAGCAGCATCACACTCAACCACAATTGGCTCTTCCATTTGACAACAGCTGGATAATATTGACATAACACACACACACACACACACACACACACACACACATTTGTTTGGACGTGCACAGTAAAGAGAGGACATGTGGGGCGACAACAGGAAGAGGAGTGTGACAAACACACACACACACACACACACACAGGCTGTTTACTGGGGAGAGCTCAGGTGATTGGCATGTATGAAACGTTTCCCTCCATCGTGTGACTCTGTGTGTGTGTGTGTGCAGGTCGCCATCGGGCAGATGTTCGAGACCCAGAAGATCGTGGTGGAGGAGTGACGTCCTGCTGGAGCTGGAGGTGGAGCACTGTCCCAGCACCTGCTTCCTCTTGGACTCACACTGTTTAATCTGACACACCTGGGTGTAGGTGTAGGAGTGAAATGCATTGTGGGAGATGTAGGAGCTGAAGTTTTCTCAGGGATGCATCGATCAGACGTTAACTTTTGAAGTGTTTGTTTCATCAGACTTCGTCACTCTCCTTACCCGCCTCACTCTGCCTCTGATTGGATTACTCAACGATGACAGCGAGTGCTAGCCAATCAGAGGCAGAGTGAGGCTCCTTCCTTCCTGTCACGTGACGCCCACTCATCGATGCATCCCTGATTCTTTTATTTTTCTGTTGTAACGCACAAAAATGTGTCTGACGTGGTCACACATCATGTGACGTGTTGGATTATAAACCTGTGAAACACGCCTGCTGTCTTCATCTTTGTGTCTGTGACGGCTGGGCGATCACGCCTGAGGATTTCTGGGTGTTGTAGTCAATTTGTAGTCTGCCGTCTGTCTCACACGTCTCATCAGTCCTGTTTCATTGAGGCTGGATGTTCAAACTGTGGGTCGGGGAGGCCTCAGACGGGTCGGGGGACTCCCTCTGCTGTGAAGTGAGTCAGTCTCCATAAGTCCCCATGTTAGACAGCAGAAATAAACATGTTTACAGCCTGGTACAAAAACAGTTTTGGTCTCTGTAGCTAATTTCCCCGTTCATGACAACTGTACTGAGGGTGAATTTATATACAACTCACCTGTTCACATTATATTAAGGCTTAAAGTTATGCAGGATTCAGAGCGTGGGCGCTTTCAGCCGCCTCAGGTCAGCTGATGATCCACCACGTCCAGGTCTGTGGGCTAACTTGAACGGGGGTACGGTGCTGGGTGGAGGTGGAGGTGGAGGTGAAGAGGTGACTGACCCGGCAGCTTCTATTAATAGACCCGTCTGTTGGTTTAAGGACGAGTACACTGGCCCACTTACACACTCAAACACACACAGGTTTGCTCAATCCATGCCGGTTGTTTCATCAGAGGAACACACACACATTCTGCAGAGTGTGCATTCACAAGAAGGACTTCAGGTTCTGACCCGGTCCAAATGAAATGTAGCGTTAGACAGAACATCGTGCTCACGTTCAACTACGACTCCCAAGATGCATTTCACTTCAGTCAGACCACAGATGGCGTGTTTGACAGTATTTTGGATTCACTGCGTCTCTTCCACTCCTCTGTGGTGTGCAGCTAAGCATCATGGGACACGTAGTGTTTACAGCTGCAGCATCTTCATCATGAACATGAAACATATTTTATGTGTCAATCAATAAACTACAGCCTGAAAGTTACCTGAAATATTCCCCCATCACTTTGAACCTGTGGGTGTTGACTCATCAAACAGATGTCGTCACATTTGTCAACGGGAATATTTTCAGAGGCGCTGAACCTGTGGACTTTGTCCCTCGTGTACAGAGGACAGACAGACAGTCGGACCATCAGGACAGATTCAAATCCAGCAGCCGACCCTCATGCAGGAGGATCAGGGTGGATCCTGAACAGAACCGGGTCACGACAGAACCTCAGAGTTTCTCCTGATCTGAACTTCTCTTCCTCATATTTCCTGTTTATGAAGCCTCCATGTAAACTTTGTGAACTACCTCACGTCACATTTGAACTAATAATGGATGCAAAGTAGCAGCACAGGGAAGTCCAGCAGCGGGCCTCGTGCCACGGTTTGAGTGTCCGTGCTGCCTCAGAGATGAAACACAGCTGTTCATTTAGGAAATCAACTTTTATTTGAAGAGATCACAAAAACATTCAGCACATTTCTGGATTCATGATGAGGGTGAATTCAAATCTTACAGCATCAGCTGATCTGACTGATGCATGTTCAGGGTTTAAACAGGTTGAAAGAGTGAAGTTGGTCCTTGAACGTCTCCACAGAGCAGCTCAGCAGTCACCGCTGCTGTTAGGACATGTTGACAAAAATCTCTGGGTTCTTTTTATTTTGAAAAACGTCCCACGTCCGTTTTCTTGTGAGTGTAAGACAGCAGGCCCTCTGACCTCCACGTGACACCGCAGCACGTGCATGGAGAGCTTTTACGCACCGGTCAGGTGGCGTGGAAGGCGGCGCTGACAAAAGGTGCGGTGCTGGGCATGCAGTGGTACCTGAGGGTGTAGTTCTGCCCCTCGTTGTTGTCCCAGAACTCCCCCTCCACACTCTTCAGGTACACGGCGAAGTGCACGGCCGATGTGGGGTCCATGACGGGCGGCGTGTACACGGTGAAGGCGAAGCGCTCTCCCACAAAGCCCGGCTGATCCGCGGCCACGGGCAGAGCCTGCGCGTCCACGTACGACAGCCAGTCGTTAAAGCTGTACCTCACCCCGACCTCTCTGTCGGTGCAGCCGGTGAGGACCCGGATCTGCCCCCGCACGTCAAACTGCGTGATGGTGACCCTCTCCAGGCAGACGCGCAGCTGCTGGACTCTCCGCTCCACCCCCCGGGGCTCCGGGAAGCAGGAGACCAGCCGGTCCGTGTATAAGCTGGACTTGAAGCTCTGACACAGGTCGTTCAGAAAGTCCTGCTGCTGCGGCGGGAAGCTCTTGTGTCTGGACAGAACTTTGCTCGGGATCTGCGGCTCCTCCAGCGAGCTGAAGTGCTTGACGCTGGCCAGGTTCAGGCCCATGGAGTCGGCGAACTTCACCCGCTTCCTCTCGTTGCTCCCGGGGACGCCGTCCAGGAGCGCAGCGGGGTAGGCGGGCAGAGACTGGGCTCTCCTCCTGTCCTTCATAAACCTCTCCAGGTGGGAAGCGTCCACCTCGTCGTCCAGATCTCCCTCCTCCTCCTCCTCCTCCTCCTCCTCCTCCAGGCCGTTCTTCATGGACTGCGGCTCTCCCCCGTTGTGGAACTGGAGCGGTGAGCGGGACATTGGTGCCCGGCAGCCAGGCGGCCTGTGTGCTGTAGCTGCAGGCCGGTCCGGAGTCCGCGGGAGTCCCGGTGCGGGGCAGCTTGTATAGTTCAGAGACTCCCGCCCCTCCAGAGGACAAGGTGGTGACAACAGAGCGCGTGCAGTCTGCAGCTGCTGTCACAGAAACACGCGCCCATCACGTAAGAAACGTCACCTTTCACCTGTTTGCGTGCAGCAGCAGAAAACCTTTATACCACCGATCTCATCACCACAGCAACAAGATGAAAGAGATGAAACAACAACAACAGGATGAAACAACAACAAGATGAAACAACAACAAGATGAAACAACAAGATGAAACAACAACAAGATGAAACAACAAGATGAAACAACAACAAGATGAAACAACAACAAGATGAAACAACAACAATAAACAAAATAAAATGAGCACCAATGTTCAGTGGCTGAAGAAGAATTCAGATCTTCTTCTATTTAAGTTAAAGTACCAATAAACAAAGTAAAAATACTCCATTACATGTAAAACTTGATATTGAAGTAATGAGAGAATGAACTTCCAACACAAACAAGACACAAAGTTTGATTACATGTAATCTCACACAAAACATTCTCAATTTATCAATTTAACAAAGTTTAAAACTGTGAGAAACAACACATGCCAATATCTTTATTATTACACAGCCGTTTAAAAACAATACAATGTTTTTTGAAAAGTCACTTTCAATCATAACTAAAGAGACATGAGACACTCCTACAGGCTCATGTTTCATTGTAACATGTAGACAACGTTCTAAAAACGTTTCTGAGAATCAAACCGTTGTTATGTAACACAGCTGTTTCACCACGTGGCTCCAAAAGTGCGTCACACAGCAGCCAGTAAACAAACGTGTCGTCATCACCTCCATCATGCTGATGTCACAACGCCTCACACTTCACTCAGCTGCTCACAGAAACTTTAAGATTCTTCTATGTTCAGACCATGATCTAATGAGCTGACACCAACTCAAGGTCCACTTCCCTCTGGAGCTTTCTATCAGAGTTTTCTTCCTGAACATGAGAGTTACAAGACGAACTCCACCTGCACCGCAGCCATCCAATGAGATCAGACAGCCTCACACACATACACAGTGTTTCTGTAACGTTGACAGAGCGTTCCTAAATAAACATATATGACACCTGAACAGTTCCTTACCTGTCCGTAAGAGATGAAGGATGTCGCATGACCACAGACTGACTGTCAGCATCAATACTTCAGCTGTCTACCAACGTCATTTTGATTTCATTGTTTCCTTTTTCAAAATCAGAGACTTTATTACATCCTGTTGATCGGAGCATGTGCTGATGGCTTTGAGGCTCTAGGTGGCAGCACTTCTCCACTGTGACCTCCACCTGACTCTCATGACCGCACTGTCCGATTATAGACGACACAAACTAAGTCATCATCATCTGTGTTTGAAGATGACAGTTTGTTCATTAAAGTCGAGGTCACATGACTCCGTGTGTCACACATGTTGGTCAGCTGAGCCGATGACCTCGGACAGTGAACAGAAAACTTTATGATGTCTTTATGATTATTTCACTTCTGGGTTTGTGCTGAACGTTCTGCAGGATGAAGGTGGTCATTGATCATCAGTCTAATATTAAAACTGTTTTCATTTGTGTACCATCACCTGAGGAGAAGAATCGTTGTTGTTTTGCTTCTACGGTAGCCCAGAGAGAGAGAGAGGGTGAATCAAAGGGGTGAAATCAGCAAGTGCAGCGACGGATGCCTCTGATCAGACACAGTGGACCGTAGGAGTGAAGGACGCGACTGATAAAAGTCAGAACCAGGCGGATTTTATGACTTTAAATGATGTTTATTGTAAAAACAAGACGCTGCACGTGTCCAGAGATCAGTCACATCACTCTGCCCACAGACTCACATCTCTGTGTGAAGTCAGACAATAGTCTGTCTGACCCGCCTCCAGCCGTTATCTGAACCTTATTATAACTGAAGGCTGTACTGGATATGCTGTGTGTTAGCTCGGCTAGATGACAAGACTCTTCACAGGACAAAAAAGGGACACACACACACACACACACACACACACACACACACACACACACACACACACACACACCTGTATTCTCTTCTGTGTTCTGTGGTTAATGTGCTGAACATGTTTCAGGATACAAACAGTTCCACTCAGACTTCAAGAAATTTGAGCCTCACACACAGTTTGAACAAAACTTTAACCAAATGATGAGAAGCAGCCATTTCAAACGAAGGTGAATGTTCACAGGATGAATGCAAACACACTTCATACATTTTCTTCAGGACATAATCAGTATTTCATGTGGAGCACAGTCACATGACGGTGGCGTGATGCATATTTATGAGCTCATTAACATTCAGTTACAAAGATATAAAAAGATACAAATTATACATCCACTGTGTTTCTACAAGATTACAAATCATTAAGATTTTATAAAAACATAAATGACTTCATTAACATAATGCCATGTGATTGGTTGGTTAACAGCATGAAATGAATGCTGGGTGTTGTAGTGCAGTGACAGGACAGAGGCAGCGTACAGTTCCTGATCCATCATCCAGCCACTCGTCTGCTCTGCTGCCATCCAAGCTGCCACTGGCTGCTGCAGCTGTCCGTCAACACGGTGGGCGTCCGCCCGTTGATGACATCACAGCTGCATGTCTGATGATGTCACTCTTCGTCTGAGGTGTACATGCGGTAGAGCAGTGTGACGATGGCCGCCACCAGAGCGGGAATCAACCAGTTATACCACCAACTGCAAGAGAAGACAGCTAGTTAAACATGTCACCGACCGACCATCCATCCAACTGACCGACCGACCGACCATCCATCCATCCATCCAACCGACCGACCGACCAACCGACCAACCGACCATCCATCCAACCAAGCGACCGACCGACCAACTGACCGACCGACCGACCATCCATCCATCCATCCATCCATCCGACCAAACGACCGACCGACCAACTGACCGACCGACCGACCATCCATCCATCCATCCATCCATCCATCCAACCGACCGACCGACCAACCGACCAACCGACCATCCATCCAACCAAGCGACCGACCGACCAACTGACCGACCGACCGACCATCCATCCATCCATCCATCCATCCGACCAAACGACCGACCGACCGACCATCCATCCATCCATCCATCCGACCAAACGACCATCCATGGCAGGTATCAGATCCTGGTCTTAACAGATTCTGGTCTAGCTTGAATCTTAAGTCTAAGGTCTGTTCAGGGTTCAGACACAGAGTCATCCTGAGGTTTCAGCTTCTGTCTGTTCAAACGGAACTATGTCACACCAACAGTGTGTGTGTGTGTGTGTGTGTGTACCTGTTCTCATCCTTCAAAGTGGTCAGTGGAATCTGCTGTAAAAGAATCAGAGTCAGGTTTACTGTCACATACGAGGACTCACAGTAAGTAATGACACTACAGCGATGACTAACAGTGCTTCACTCACCTCAGGTAGGGCGATCTTGTGTCTGTCGTCCTGCAGACAGACAGACAGACAGACAGACAGACAGACAGACAGACAGACAGGTTACCACACTTCACACTGAGCTACAGATCCCAGAGGTGTAACATGGACAGACTAGCTGACACTGACCGGGTGCAGCTCTCCGATCACCATGCTGCTCGCCATCTCTCTGGCGTCGGTGGAGTGGCCGACGTCCTCGAAGCTCTCGGTGGCGTTTCCTCCGGCCTGCTCCCTCAGGACCTCCTCTCCTCCGGGGTGCTGGCAGGAGACGTCATCGTATACAGTCAATGACTTTGTTATTAGGAGAAGTACGTAACGCTTTACGGCACTAAGTCACACACACCAACTATTTCACTGATTCTGGTGAAACTGGATCAGATTTTATGGAGAAAATGTTTCCTGGTTTTCCCTCTGATGTCCTCCGGCTGCTCCGCCTCAACTCTCTGTGATTTACAGAGTTTATGATGGACAGTGAAGTAAACTGCTGACAGCTGGAGCTGCTGTTAGCTCATGTTAGCTCAGTCTGTTAGCTGCTGTTAGCTCATGTTAGCTCAGTCTGTTAGCTGCTGTTAGCTCATGTTAGCTCAGTCTGTTAGCTGCTGTTAGCTCAGTCTGTTAGCTGCTGTTAGCTCATGTTAGCTCAGTCTGTTAGCTGCTGTTAGCTCATGTTAGCTCAGTCTGTTAGCTGCTTCACAGGTGGTTTGAGTCTGAACATGGAGAACACACACACACACACACACACACACACACACACACACACACACACACACACACACCTCTGCAAGCGGTAAATCATTACCACGACACAGCTGGACGTTTTAGTGTGTGTGTGTGTGTGTGTGTGTGTGTGATAACTCTGATATTATTTCCAATCATCGTCTCAGTAAATGTTGATCAGTGTGGCGTCGTCTCCTTCACTGTGGGACCACATGTCCGCGCTCTGACCCGTGTACAGGGTGAAAACCACGAGTCATCATGGCGCGCTGCATCGAGGTGATTGGTCAAAGGTCCAGAGTCCAAACAGTGAGAGCGACGAGTCACTTTCTAATAACGTTTTATTCTCTGACAAACAGGATGAACATGAATGTGTCCATTTCTTCAGACTGATCCACACCTGAGCAGGTGTCAGCTGATCTGCTGCATCAAATCAAACGTTTTAAATATGTTTGACAAACGTTGTCTGGTGGTTAGAAGTCATGTTTCCCAGCGTTCAGGGCAGGGCTAACCTGCTGCAGGCCCCGGAGCTCAAACAAACTGTTCACTACCCTGAAATAACCTCAGGACCTTCCAGGACCTTCCAGGACTCTCCAGGACTCTCCAGGACCTGTTCTGTTTTTTCAATGCTAGTGACTCTGAAAATTAACATGTGAGGACCGGAGGGTAAAATATAGTTTGTGGTTTGTTTTTATCATAAAATGATATTCCGAATATTTTGAATTAGTAAAACTATTAGTAAACTGTGGTGCGAGGACCACTGGTGGTACGCGCCCTCCTTGTGGATTCTGTGAAATGAATTAGCCAACAACAAAACAGCATTTTACTGTAATAAACCTCTGAGCTTTTCTAATATGACTAGATATTCTGTAAATGTGTTTGATTTCATGTGTGAACAAACCCGACAGACATGTTAAAACTTAAAACAGAGTTTTACTGTAAAATACTTCACTGTCTTCAAATGTATGAATAAAGTTTGAACTGAGGAACCACGGTCAAACTTCATGTCTGACTGTAAAATCTACAGACATGTTTTACAGTGAGGTCCCCACAGGAGAACCAGAACCAGAACCAGGAGCCTGTTGGACTGGACTTTAATAAAGCCACACAGAGTTCAGTTAGTCTGAATGTTTCTGCTTTGGTGGAAACTTTCCATGAAAGTTGCTCACCTCCTCCAGGAACTTGGTGACATCGTAGACTTTGTTGTTGATGATGATCCACGTTGACTTGAACGAGTTCTGCTCCTCCACCTCTGACAGCCTGTAATACTTCACTCCCGCTGGGCTCTGCTCCTCCGTTTCCCCCATTTGTGTCCCTGAACGCGGCGACAGTAGAACCGTGACGAGCCGCTGCGTCTACCTGCGCGAGGTTATATAATCCGCGCCGTGACTCCGCACAAACGCCGCGACATTTAACCCAGATTCTGTGAACCGGTCCAAACTCCCAGCACAGCCCGACACACCGACACCTGGAGGCAGCACGACGCTTCCGGTCTGTGCCTTCAAAATAAAGTTATGTGTGGCCACAGTTCATTTGTGAAAGCTTCAGTTTTATTGTCGTAATACAACACAGGATTACACACACACACACACACACTTAGTAAGATGCATTACTAGTTAGTTATGTTCATAAGTTAAACAAGTTAAATTATATCAGTACAATATAAACAGATGACTTTATTCATCACATTTTATCTTATTTTGTTGTTTTCTGCTCTTTGGTTTTATTTTGAAACACTATTTCCGGTCACAGTCCATGTATTTCTGGCTGCTTTATGACGCTTCAACATTCCTGCTGTTGCGACAGACCCCGCCCCCCACCGACCTTCTAGCGCTGCTATTGGCCGGTGTCTTGCACACCTATAAGCTGCCGCCGTCTGATTGGTCCTCACAGCCTGTCAGTCATCGGCTGAGCTAAAGTTCATCTCAGTTCAACTTTTAAGGAAGCCTGCTTCTCACGCACAGGGTGAGCCCACGCGGGGCGGTTATCTCACGTATCTCACGCGTCTCACGCAACCGGGGTTTAATGTGCCTGTTGGCGCCATACCAGCGGCAGCCGGAAGTCCTGTTTGACGTGTAGAAATTGAGAAATGGCGACAGAAACGACAGTTTGTGGACAAACAGACGCGTCTCTTCTTCCGCTGCGCAACGGCGGGAAAGAAACAAGGACTACAAGTTAAAGATCGTATATTCACACAGACTGTCACTCTACTACAACATGTGTCTCGTGTCTTCACCTGTCAAATTTCAAGTCTCTAAAGTAAAGTGTCAAACTAATACATTTATAATAACTCAGTAAACACAAAGCGACAGTCAGTACATTACTAGCTAGCTGGCTAATGGTTGTGACAGTTTTAGTTTGTGTAAATCGAAGCAGAGTGAGAGCTCACCACCGCCCCATCTTTAGCTTCGAGGCCGAGGTCTAGCATTGGAGAAGTTTAACTTGATTTATGTCGTTTTATGGACATCACTGTCATAAAACTCAGATTTCTCCCAGGAATAAATACCATCGTGGTCTAGCGTAAATGTAAATATAAGTTAGGTGTCGTTTAAATCGATATAAAAACCAAAAAACAAGGATTTAACTTGCTATTAGCTTGTTTGAGCTAAGCGGTGAGTCAGCAGGTGAGACACTGAACTGGTTAACTATGGCTACAGCTAATGTAATTTAACATTTAATCTGATTACATTACACATTAGAGAAATGTGTAAGCACTGAATATTCTATAAATATTGAAAATGATCTGAAGTGTAACACACTTTGATCCAGTGTTATAATGTTAGCAGTGTTACATGAGAGTGACACGTCATCACATCCAAATGTGTTTTTATCTCATTAACATGGTGGGCAAGTTACTCTAAAAAAGTAACTACTTACAGTTACTAGTTACTTCTCCCAGAAAGTAACTAAAGTAGTTACTGCATTATAAATTATAAAAGTAACTAGTTACTTTGGAAAGTAACTATTGCGTTTCTTTCAAGTATTTTTTAAATGCTGAAATGAACAGAATGTAAAATACATGTGTTCAGTTATTTATGATAAATCTGAATATTATAATGAAATGGTCACTTATTATAATACATGACAGAAATCCACAGTACACAGACCTAAACTATTTAACGTTGCTGTGGAAAGTGAGACTAGCGTCCAATAAAGTGTCATGGATTATTGTAGATATTATAATTACTATGTTTATATCGTGTTTGTCTCCAGGACATAATGAGCATTTCACGGTTACACTCGTTCCCTTTATTTGTTGGAAGGCAAAGTCATGTCTATACTTCATTTAAAGAAGACTTCCTGTTTCTCTGTGACTCGTGAATGTCCTGTGTCTCTGTGTGTCTGACAGTTTGTGTAAGCCACACACGCCCAACACATTTTACTCAACCTCAGCCAATCGTCATCATTTATGCGATTGTCTCCGCCCTCGCCAAGGAAGGAGGAGCAAGACAAATGTTTGCCGCTCGGCTTCAGCTACCTTCAGTAAGAGTAACGCGCCACATTCTTTGGCAGTAACAGTAACAGCGTTATAATGATGGGAAGAGTAATCAAATAGATTACTCGTTACTTTACGCCGTTGCTCCCATCACTGCTAATTAAATTGCTAATTAATCACTGCTTCAGTGCCGTGCCAATAATGATATTAAAGCACACCCTCTGTGTAATATTGTGAGTATACAACAATTACCTGTGTTAACGAAGTACACACATGTTAACGAGGTACACACCTGTGTTAACGAAGTACACACCTGTGTTAACAAGGTACACACCTGGGTTAATGAGGTACACACCTGTGTTAACGAGGTACACGCCTGTGTTAATGAGGTACACACCTGTGTTAATGAGGTACACACCTGTGTTGACGATGTACACACCTGTGTTAACGAGGTACACACCTGTGTTGACGATGTACACACCTGTGTTGACGATGTACACACCTGTGTTAATGAGGTACACACCTGTGTAGACGATGTACACACCTGTGTTAATGAGGTACACACCTGTGTTTACGATGTACACACCTGTGTTTACGATGTACACACCTGTGTTTACGATGTACACACCTGTGTTGACGATGTACACACCTGTGTTAAGGAGGCGGGATGAGCAGTGCAGTCCAGCGGTCGGTGTTTTTTCTCAGGCTTCCTGACCTGAACAGTCTGGTGTGCATCACTGTGACTCTGCAGGAGGACGACGACCCGAGGAGCAAACAGCTGAAGACCTGCAGGTGACACAACGATCATATGGAACATGTGACATGTTTGACGTGTGTCAGGTGACGTGTTTGACGTGTGTCATGTTATTCAGTGTGCGCTCACACACTTTCAGACATTCAGACTAATGTAATTGAGTAAAAAGTCAGATCTGACTGTGAAGGACAAAAGCTGTTTTTTACTGTGTCACTTGAATGCAGCACTCCTGTTGAACATGCCCTTGGTTTAAGTGTGTGTGTGTGTGTGTTTGTCCACAGAGAGCTGGTGCTGCTGTACTCGGATGTTCTGGCCTCTCCCTCCCTGGACTCCTTCACCCAGATCACAGTGGTCATGGCTGTAAGCAACACACACACACATTAGCAGCGTGTGGCGTCCTCACTGTCAAGGTCTAACACACACACACACACACACATCCATTTCTCTGATAAGATAACTGTGTTAAAGGTGTTCACTGCCAGGGTTGAGTAGTAATAGATTACACTCCTCCCTCCACCTGGTCATCAGCTTCAGGTAGTGACCCCAAACAATGAGGTGTGTGTGTGTTCCTGATAGATTTATGTTGTATGGTCACATGATGTGATTGACACGCAGCCAAACATCACACACACTCAGCAGAGAATGCTGCGTGTGTGTGTGTGTGTCTTGTACTTATATAACCTTCAGTTTGAGGAGCTACTCACACACTGATGGTTCAGCCTTCATCTGCCCAAGGACGCTTCAACACTGGGGGAGCCAGACATCGAACCCCCGATCATCTGATTAATGGACGACCCGCTCTACCTCCCAGCCACAGGCGGCCTGTCCTGTCTTGTCTTGTCTTGTCTTGTCTTGTCTTGTCATCATCTCTTCTCTTCTAACAGAAGTCGTTTTTCCAGAAAGGGGTCCTCCAGCTGTTTGGACAGAGACGCAGTCTGCAGGTGATGGACACATGGACAGACAGACAGACACATGGACAGACAGACAGACACATGGACAGACAGACACATGGACAGACAGACAGACGGACACATGGACAGACAGACAGACACATGGACAGACAGACAGGCACATGGACAGACAGACAGACAGACACATGGACAGACAGACAGACAGACACATGGACAGATGGACACATGGACAGACAGACAGACACATGGACAGACAGACACATGGACAGACAGACAGACACGTGGACAGACAGACAGACACATGGACAGACAGACACATGGACAGACAGACAGACAGACAGACACATGGACAGACAGACAGACACATGGACAGACAGACACATGGACAGACAGACAGACACATGGACAGACAGACAGACAGACACATGGACAGACAGACACATGGACAGACAGACACATGGACAGACAGACAGACAGACATGGACAGACAGACAGACACATGGACAGACAGACACATGGACACATGGACAGACAGACAGACACATGGACAGACAGACACATGGACACATGGACAGACAGACAGACACATGGACAGACAGACAGACACATGGACAGACAGACACATGGACACATGGACAGACAGACAGACACATGGACAGACAGACAGACACATGGACAGACAGATGAGTGTGTTGCTGAATGTTTCCTTGTGAACATGTTGGAAGATGTTTCAGTGTTCATGTTCATCTTTGTTAACTGACTTCTGACTGTGTGTGTGTGTGTGTGTGTGTGTGTGTGTGTAGCTGGGCCCTCCTCAGTGTGTGTTTCCAGGTGTCCTCCAGTGTTGTCTGTCCTACTCTCTGATCTGCAGACTGTCTCCCAGCTGGAATAAAGCAGGACTCTTCCTCATAGCTGGTACTTCACAAACACACTAACAAACATGTCCATGTGTCACGTGTGTGTCTCAGCTGAGTGTGTGTGTTCTTTGTTTCATCTCAGTGACTGCCATGAGCGGTCAGGGTCTAACCTCTGGAGCACACGAGAGGAGCAGCTCTGTATGCTAACACTGATTATCATGAAGCCACACACTGCAGTTCCTCCTGTCGTCCACTCGAGGCAGACGTCTGACCTCTGTGTTACTTCTTTGTGTGTGTGTCACACTCACACACTGGATGTGTGTGACGTTCGTTCTGTGTGTGTGTCCTCAGGTAAAGACTTCCTGACTGAGCGAGGAAGGCTCAGCGCCGTCAGTGAGTGTCACCTCTGAGCATGACAGGAAGTCAGACACAGAAACAGCAGGAAGAGGCCAGTTGATTTTCAAAATAAAACACGCTGTGCAGACTCTGATTACTCACGTCTG
This sequence comes from Nibea coibor, assembly GCA_023373845.1. Lineage (NCBI taxonomy): Eukaryota > Metazoa > Chordata > Actinopteri > Sciaenidae > Nibea > Nibea coibor. Next base: position 659,383 of record CM041736.1, on the reverse strand, counting down.
TGTTTGAGGTACGGAGCTGAACACCTGTGAGGGTCACCTGTGCATCAGCATCGAAGCCAGCACCGTCAGACTGCCCCCAACCACAGTGAGACAACACACACTTCAACACACGCTTCAACACACGCTTCAACACACACACTTCAACACACGCTTCAACACACACGCTTCAACACACGCTTCAACACACACACTTCAACACACGCTTCAACACACACACTTCAACACACGCTTCAACACACACACTTCAACACACACACTTCAACACACGCTTCAACACACACTTCAACACACACACTTCAACACACACACTTCAACACACGCTTCAACACACGCTTCAACACACACACTTCAACACAACACACACACATTTTTTGTGTACGTGTCTGTGCATGTGTGTTTGTTTCTGTGTGTGTATGTGTGTTTCAGCTGGAGGACTTTGGCCTCTCTCCGTTGGTGCTGAGGAGGTTCTGCAGTGATCCTGAAGCTGTCCTGGACCCGACCTCCACTGGAGGAGCCATCTGGTGTCACATCCTGCCCAGGTAAGACAGTTCCACAACACACACACATCGCTCATTAGACAGACTGCAGTAACAACATCCTGTCAGGTGTGAGGTCATCCTGTCAGGTGTGAGGTCATCCTGTCAGGTGTGAGGTCATCCTTTCAGGTGTGTGAGGTCATCCTGTCAGGTGTGAGGTCATCCTGTCAGGTGTGAGGTCATCCTGTCAGGTGTGAGGTCATCCTGTCAGGTGTGAGGTCATCCTTTCAGGTGTGTGAGGTCATCCTGTCAGGTGTGAGGTCATCCTGTCAGGTGTGTGAGGTCATCCTGTCAGGTGTGAGGTCATCCTGTCAGGTGTGTGAGGTCATCCTGTCAGGTGTGAGGTCATCCTTTCAGGTGTGTGAGGTCATCCTGTCAGGTGTGAGGTCATCCTGTCAGGTGTGAGGTCATCCTGTCAGGTGTGAGGTCATCCTTTCAGGTGTGTGAGGTCATCCTGTCAGGTGTGAGGTCATCCTGTCAGGTGTGAGGTCATCCTGTCAGGTGTGTGAGGCCATCCTGTCAGGTGTGTGAGGCCATCCTGTCAGGTGTGTGAGGTCATCCTGTCAGGTGTGTGAGGTCATCCTGTCAGGTGTGAGGTCATCCTTTCAGGTGTGTGAGGTCATCCTGTCAGGTGTGTGTGAGCTCCGAGCGTCTTTATTACGGACAGCTGACGGTTTAGTTGTTGTTTAGTTGTTGACCTGCACTCACTGAGTTAACGTCACATTGTAGCTCAGAACTAATGATGGATGTCTGCGAGCTCCACCTGCTCCACCTGCTCAGTGAAACTAAACTAAACTCCCACATCTGAAGGCAGCTGCTCATATTCTGACTGAGCAGCAGGTGGAGCTGCAGCTCTGTTTATGTTTTGTGCGTGTCTGTGTGTGTGTGTGTGTGTGTGTGTGTTTAGCATGAAGAAAGGTCAGATTATCACCATCAGCCGTCAGTTACCCAGAGACGGGCCGTTCAGGACCTACAGAGACCTGCAGAACCACTGGAACTGTCTGGTACACACACACACACACTGAATAAAGTTAATTTATTCTGTGATTAATTATCATTGCATTCGTTGACAAACAGTGTTTCACGGCTCATGGATCACAGTGTGTGTGTGTGTGTGTCAGTATGGTTACAGACTGCCTGAGCTGGCAGAGGAGGAGGCGGTGTACTGCAGCGTCTACTTCAGACTTGTGGGGGAGAGACTCTTCACGTATCCTGAACCCGTCCCAGTCAATGTAGATCCATTGAGATCAGATAGAACCGAGCTCGTGTGTGTCTGTACTCGTGGTGGCTTCCTTTAACCTCCACCCTGAGCAGCTACCCTCTGAGCTGCATCCGCCTGCAGCCGGTGCAGCGCTGCCCTCCAGCCGACCTGCAGGGGGCGCTGGGCTCCTTCCTGTCTGACATCAGGGGCGGGCTGCGGAGTGTGTGTGGCTTCCCTGCACGTCTGACCAGCAAACCCTATCACCACAGTGTCAGTGTGAGCACTGCTGCAACAGGACAGGTACACACACACACACACACACACAGGTGGTGACTGCGGTGCACCTTAAGTTTAAAGTCCTAAGGGTCTTAAGTCCAGTCTTAACTCCGGTCTTAAGTCTTAAAGGTCGCTTGATGAGCAGACAGCTGGAGGTTTGTGTTGCTGCACGGCCCTGTGTAACCTGAGACACTGTCAGGAAACCGAGGACACTTCGCGTCTCTGACGGTGTCCAGCAGCCTCAGTGGAGCTGCAGTGTGTCCTCCGCCTGTCCAGTTCTGTATGTGTGTGTACACAACGGCTGCACGGCCTCACACACTCAATGCTTTTCTCAGTCGCAGTGTAGCGAGGGGGTTGCAGTCTCCAGACTTGGCCTTGTGAGTGTTTGTGTGTTTCCGACACACACACACTTCCTCACACTCGTACATGCAGGTTACTTTAGCGAGCGTGTGCAGCCGTTATCGGAGCGTTTCCCACCCTGCAAAAGCTTCACGGACAGTTTTACGACTGTGAAGGTGCGGCGCGGAGGAGGAGGAGGAGGAGGAGGAGGAGGAGGAGAGAGAACTCCCTCTCACCATCGTGAGGATTCATTTCATGATTCAGACGACAGGACGGTGAAGGGAGCCTGAATGAAGGGAGACGTCCTCTTCTTGTCTTTATGAGGTCTTATTCATCATCTCATCAGGACACAATGTTCTCAATGTTTCGTCCTCCAGGAACTGTTTCTGTTATACTCTTTAATAGTTGGAATAAATTTCTTTGTCCACTCGAGAGTTTCACAGATGAAACTATAAATTATAACGCTGTAATGAAGAAAGTCTCATCAGAGACCTTTTTCTTCACAGCTGAAAATCATTTGATCAACTCTGCAGAGATCAGAGAGAGCTCAACGAGAGACAACGTCCCGCAGACTGTCTAAAACCTGGACATAGTCTCTGTGACATCCCGCAGACTGTCTAAAACCTGGACGTAGTCTCTGTGACATCCCGCAGACTGTCTAAAACCTGGACGTAGTCTCTGTGACGTCCCGCAGACTGTCTAAAACCTGGACGTAGTCTCTGTGTTCTAGTTTATTCTCCTCTTCTTCTTCAGGTGTCGGGTGGTGAACAGGTGGTGACCTCCTCCTTCTCCATCAGGCAGGTCCTCACTCCTCCTCCTCCTCCTCCCCCTCCTGTGAAGCCCTGGTTCCCTCTCTCCCAGCAGGACAGAGCCCAGGGGCTTCTGGGTAATGGATGTGGATTTAGGAGCAGCCTGATGCAAAGTCAAGGGTGTAGAAGAGAAGGAGACTGGTCTTCATCCTCCTCCTCCTCCTCCTCCTCTTTTCTACCACTCTTCCAGCCAGCTTCATCTCTCACCTCCTCTTCCTCCTCCTCCTCCTCTGTCCTCGCCCCTCTTCCTCCTCCCAGTCAGACTCCAGTGACCTCTGCTCCCAGACTGGTTCCTGTCTTTAAGAACAAGTGTCCATCGCGCCACGTCAACGTCGCCCTGCTGAGGGTCCAGAAGCTGAAGGAGCAGTTGAGTGGAGGTGGAGGAGGTGAGGAGAGGGGGAGGGTGACATTACCTGTCTTTAGGAAGACTCCCACCCCTGCTCCTGTGTCTTCTGTGTCAGCCCTCACAACTCCTCCTCCACCAGTCCTTCCTCGCTTCAGCCGGTGCAGCACTGCTCCTCAGCCAGCAGGTCACCCCAGAGTGAAGCACCTGTCCAGCCTCAGCCCTGCAGCTAAGTCTGGACTGCGGCTCAACCCCGCCCCTCAGGTCCAGATCAAGTTCAAGTCCAAGCCCAGCTCCAAAAACAAAGTGACCTTCAGCATCGACTGCAAACCTGCTGCTCGGTCCAGCAGAGACCAGCAGGACCGAGCAGCAAAACCACCATCAGCTGCACCGCCCGAGCCTCCGCGACCACACGCACCTTCTGATGTCCCCAACAAAGACACCTGGTCCAGCAGCAGAAAGGTAAGCACGCTTAGTTAGTGACCTTCAGACTGCAGGGAACTGTGGACCTTCACACTCCTCAGGTGTTTCCCGTCTGTCCTGTGTTGTTTCAGGGAGCTGTGTTTGAGTCAAAGCCGAAGAAATCCAGATCTGCAGCACGAGACGTGGACGTGGAGCAAATGGCCAGGAGCAACCAGGTGAGGACACCTTACTGTCTCCTTCCCTTTTCTTTACTTCCCTCTGTCATTGTGTCCTTGCTCATAGTAGTAGTCTCTGTGACGTCCCCGCAGACTGTCTAAAACCTGGACGTAGTCTCTGTGACGTCCCCGCAGACTGTCTAAAACCTGGACGTAGTCTCTGAGACGTCCACAGACTGTCTAAAACCTGGACGTAGTCTCTGAGACGTCCCATAGACTGTCTAAAACCTGGACGTAGTCTCTGTGACGTCCACAGACTGTCTAAAACCTGGACGTAGTCTCTGAGACGTCCCCGCAGACTGTCTAAAACCTGGACGTAGTCTCTGTGACGTCCCCGCAGACTGTCTAAAACCTGGACGTAGTCTCTGTGATGTCCACAGACTGTCTAAAACCTGGACGTAGTCTCTGAGACGTCCACAGACTGTCTAAAACCTTCAGACTGCAGGTAGCTGAGTTATTCTCTGTATCGGCCCTCTTGAAACAGCTCTCGTCCAATCAGATTAGTTGGTTAGAGAGGTTAATAAATAACCATGACTACACCTGTGTGACCTGTGTTAGCCAATCAGCTGGCAGAGCTCTGGCTCATTTACATATTGATGTGTGTTTGCAGCTGTCCAAGCTGAACTCTGCGACTCTGCTGGCCTGGCTGAGAGGAAGAGGAGCGCTCGTCAGCTCCAAACACAGGAAGGAGGAGCTGATGCTGAAGGTCATGAGCTGTTTGGCCGAGGCCTGAGTCTCACACACACACACACACACACACACACACACTATCATATCTACTTATTATCGTCTTCACGCTCTCGCTCCTCGTCGTTATCAGTCTGAATCTCAGGGTGCAGAGCTGGATCAGACGGCGTCTCATCGTCGCTGAGGCTCTAGTTAAAGTGTTGAAGTGTTGAGGTCATGGCGTTCACCTCTGAGCTGAACAACGTGCTGTGTTTGATGTTCACGGTTATCGGCCTGTCAGGCATCAACACATTCAAATAAACACGTTAATCCATCGTCTGCTGGTCTCCACATTACAGTCAGATTCATACTGAAGCTCTGCGTGCTTCTCCTGCTGCTCCACCACACTGGACAGCTGCACACACACACACACACACACACGTGTCCATATATTCGTTTATATTCATTCTCGTGTGTGTATGTCTGCAGGGAGTCATCCCACCAGCTGAGTCTTGTCCTGTGTGTGTGTGTGTTAATGATGCTTCACAGCTCCTGACTGTTTAAAAGAAGTTCAGTGTGTGAAGTTCAAAAATGTGACCTGGGGAGAGAAGACAGGTTTTGGTGAAACTCGGAGGAAAGTCTCCTCTCCTCTCCCCTCCTCTCCTCTCCTCTCCTCTCCTCTCCTCTCCTCTCCCCTCCTCTCCTCTCCTCTCCTCTCCTCCTCTCTCCTCCCCTCCCCTCCCCTCTCCTCCTCTCCTCTGCCCTTCACGTCACACATGTCATCTGCTCTAAATATAACTGCAGGAATAACACATGCTAACATCAGTGTCTGGCCTGTTTGTGTTCGTGTGATATCAGCTTTCAAATGTGGAACCAAAGCAGGATTTTCAAAATAAAAGCCAGAGGCCTGCAGGACGCACATGTTCGTAATCAGAAGGACAAACATCTTGAGAATGAACATTAATAACAAACATGTTCCTGTCACAGCAGGATGTCTGTCTGTCTGTCTGTCTGTCTGTCTGTCTGTCTGTCTGTCTGTCAGGCAGCAGCCTGGACTCGTCCATCTTTGGACTTTTCTTCTGGATCTGCTGACACGGTTCAGTGTGGACGGGTCACGGCAGCGTTTAACGCTCCGGACGTCCTTCTCCACGGCAACCGTCCCAGCTCCTCCTGGACCAGGCCTTCCCAGACTAGATGGACGCCAGGGCACGCTCGTGTCCGCGACCTCCCACGGTCCGCTCAGCTGAACTTATATTTGTAATGAGACATCGCCGGCACGCCCGTTTCCCACAATGCATTCTGATAGTTCCCCTGTCGGGAAACTCAATCCTGAGCTGTGGGACGTCTGCGGAGCGATTCCATTATGTTAGACACGCTGTGTGTGTGTGTGTGTGTGTGTGATCAGATTCCCTGTCGGTGAAGTCACTGTTAGCTGTCAGGTGTTTCATCATTTCACTCTCTGGATATCAACAGTCTGAAGCATCTGGCTCGTTCCCATGACTCACATCTAACCTCTCACACACACACACACACACACACACACACACACACACACACACTCCTCTGTATATGTATCAGCTGACAGTTTGGAGCAGTGTGTGACAGAAACCTCTCATGTGTGAAGAGGCTCTTAAGGTGGAGAAACTAAACTAAACTGAGTTTGGACCTGAAAACACACACACACACACACACACACGTTTTCAGTTTATTCTGTGTGACTGTGACTCAGCTTTGGAGCCTCAGCAGGAGAGTTTGTGACTCGTTTAAACCAAAGAAAGAACAACAAGACTGTTGCTAACTGACTGAGCTAACAGCAGCTAACTGAGCTAACAGCAGCTAACTGAGCTAACAGCAGCTAACGGCAGCTAACATCAGCTAACTGAGCTAACAGCAGCTAACTGAGCTAACATCAGCTAACTGAGCTAACAGCAGCTAACTGAGCTAACAGCAGCTAACTGAGCTAACAGCAGCTAACTGAGCTAACATCAGCTAACTGAGCTAACAGCAGCTAACAGCAGCTAACAGCAGCAGCAGTGGAGCTCAGAAGTGGCTCTGCTCTCTCAAAGGAAAGGTCAGTGTGAAGAAGTGAACCCTGAAACCTTCCTGCAGGTTCTGGTATCTCTGCGACAGGTCAGCGCCGTCCTGAGACTCTACAGAACTCAAACCCGTCTGTAGTCTGTTGGCTTCATGAGCTGTGGGATCTCTCCTATGCCTCCTTTTTTATTGCCTAATTCCTAAATCCTCGTGTGGAGGAAGTTGGCGAGGCTGCAGAGAGGAGAGACCCGGTCCAGATCCAGAACAAAGACTCTTTTGTTTCTGTGGGACAGAAACCAGGAGAAAGTCAGAGTGATGGATACAACTGTGTGTGTGTGTGTGTGTGTGTGTATTTATAGCTTTTTACTGAGAGTCAGAAAATGTCCATAAATATCTGTAAAGGTTAACGGTGAGAAGTCGACGTGTCCCGTGGAGGTGAAGTGCTGCTTGTTAAAGGACAAACTGGAGACAGTTAAAGGTCCAGTGTGTGGACCTTACTGCCATCTAGTGGTGAAGTCTCAGCCTGCAACCAAGTGAAAACCCCTCACCTCTCCCTCGCAGCAGAAACTGCAGCCAGCGTGTGGTTTGTCTCCTCTGGGCTGCCGTAGAAACATGGCACCCCCCTCATGGAAACATGTTACACACTGGACCTTTAACTGTTTACGTTCGTGGAGTCAGGTGAGGCCCTCTGTGGTCAGGTTAGCAAGAACAACACACATCCTGCAGTTAGACTTTCAAAATAAAGTTCAGGTAGTTAACGTGAAACCGCCTCGTTACGAACGTGGGGTAACTTAAATGACTTTCAGGTTACAGACGACGATCTCCATTTATGGACGTCCTCGCTCTTCATTCGTCACCTGAGAAGAACGCTGAGCGTCATCGTACGAGCTGTCCGCTTTATATTAATATTTCATATTGGAACATTCAAAGTTTGTTTCATGTATTTAACATTTGTGTAGACAGACGGTTGGATTTCACTGCTCTGTGTGTGATCAGCGAGCGGGCCAGTAAAAACATTAATGGACCACATTATCGCTGTCCTCTGCCGTGCTGACCCAGAAACAGGACCGAGGTGGTCTGAGCCGGTCCTCGCTGTGCCAATCTGCTGCTTTTGTCCGCTGACATTTCACTCTGAGACGTTTGGGTCTTTCCTCCAGGCGATGACTTTGCTCCTTCTTTTATCCACGCAGCAGTTTTTCTTTTCGTGGAGACAATGGAGCTGTCCCCTCGGGTCTGAAATGGATTCATCCTGTCTGTCCTTTTCCCGCCTGTTTATGCAGACGGATAAAAGGCAAACAGGAGGACAAAAGGTTTACTGACAGCCCAGAACAAAGACACAAATCTCAGTGCGTGGCTTATAAAACTGCTCCTTTCACACTCAGTGTGTGTGTCCTTGGACTCCACCTTCTTATGAAACTGAACCTGGCGATGCCGGAGCCTCTGGAAGTTTCCATCAAACATCAAAGCATCAGGCAGTTAGCTGCTGTTAGCCCGTGTTAGCTCAGTTTGTTAGCTGCTGTTCTGTTCTTCTTCCTTTCCCTTGTCAGTCACAAAAGTCGTCATCGATCGATAAATACACTCTGGTGGTGAACAGAGCGCGCTCAGTCTGTGCTCGTCCTCGTTGTCTTGTGCTGCAAAGCGTCTGACATGACGATGAAGAGGTTTAATTGCGGCGAGGCCGACCTGTGGATCTGAGACTCAAATGGATTTAATCACAGCTCCTGATCGATTGACTTTGTCTGGACCTGCAGTCACTGCTCGCCCTGCAGGAGCCAAAGCAGAGAAAGTGTGACTGATTAAAGGAGGTTTAATAATGTTTGTTTGATCAGAATATGAGTGACTCCTCACTAATGAGCATCCAGCTCTTTATTATTCATGTGATTCCTTGTATTGACTTCTGCTCAGCAGTCACGTCTTTTTATTTTAAAGGACGGTCTTTGGAGACTGGAAGCTGCTACAGAGGAGAAAATCAGAGCTGCTGTAGCTTTCCTGTGTCTGCAATTACAATATGTTCTATGTTCAGACGGTAAATCTGTCCACACCTGTCGTTTTTACCGTTACTACTAAATTCCACCAGGCTACATCGGCGTCGGGCGGAATAAAACACCCTGTCCTGATCGTAAAAAACAGACGGGTCACAGGGCTGAGAGGTCGGGCCCTGTCTTCAGTCTGCACTGTTTGCTCCATCACAGCTCTTCTTACGAGGGCTGACCGTGTGCAGTCACTAAAAAGATCTCAGGGTTTGTAACCAAACATCAAAGAGTCTCTGAGACCGTTTGAAGTTTGGTTTTATCAAAGAAAGAAAACCTCTGAGATTTCTCTGCCAACACTTCGTCTGGATGGTTCTCTCACTCCAGCCTCCATTTTCTGTTTGTGATATGAAACGACGTGAGAGACTATGTCCAGGTTTCAGACAGTCTGTGGGGACGTCTCAGAGACTACGTCCAGGTTTTAAACAGTCTGCGGGGACGTCTCAGAGACTACGTCTAGGTTTTAGACAGTCTGCGGGGACGTCTCAGAGACTACGTCCAGGTTTTAGACAGTCTGCGGGGACGTCTCAGAGACTACGTCCAGGTTTTAGACAGTCTGCGGGGACGTCTCAGAGACTACGTCTAGGTTTTAGACAGTCTGCGGGGACGTCTCAGAGACTACGTCCAGGTTTTAGACAGTCTGCGGGGACGTCTCAGAGACTACGTCCAGGTTTTAGACAGTCTGCGGGGACGTCTCAGAGACTACGTCTAGGTTTTAGACAGTCTGCGGGGACATCTCAGAGACTACGTCTAGGTTTTAGACAGTCTGCGGGGACGTCTCAGAGACTACGTCCAGGTTTTAGACAGTCTGCGGGGACGTCTCAGAGACTACGTCCAGGTTTTAGACAGTCTACGGGGACGTCACAGAGACTACGTCCAGGTTTTAGACAGTCTGCGGGGACGTCTCAGAGACTACGTCTAGGTTTTAGACAGTCTGCGGGGACGTCTCAGAGACTACGTCCAGGTTTTAGACAGTCTGCGGGGACGTCTCAGAGACTACGTCTAGGTTTTAGACAGTCTGCGGGGACGTCTCAGAGACTACGTCCAGGTTTTAGACAGTCTGCGGGGACGTCTCAGAGACTCCTGACATGCTCCTGTGGCTCTCTTCCTTCCGTCTCTGAGCTGCTGTTTGATCTCCTCTCATCCTCCTCGTCTGATCTTCAGTTTTTAAGATGTTTCTTTTCATCAGACGTCGTCTTTATCTCGACCCTCTGATAACAGCCTGCACAGAACGAGTCCTGGTGACAGCGCTCTGCAGCCGTCTCATACATCTGACGTCTTCATTTAGCCTCAGTTTGTGTGTCCACATCTGAGGACCGTCTCTGGGACAGCAGGACAGGACAGTTTGTCCAAAGGGGCATGCTGCCTTCAGCATTCAGAGACTACAACTAGATTCATTTGGACATCACTTCCCATCATGCAGCTGGTGAAAATGAGCAGACACAGCTCGTGGTTCAGATGAGACAGACGGTCCAACAGAACAGATTGAATGGGAGCGTCCTCGTGTCTCCTCTCGCTCCGTTCACGGTTTGAACGGTGAGCGCTTCATTTCAGACTACAGAGACAGGAATCAGACATTTTATCTGTTCGCTGATTAATTTGTTCCCGGCCCAATAATCCATCACGTCTGTGTGAAGAGAAATAATTGGAATATTTCCCATGAAGTCTTCCTGTCCGCCTCTCAGCAGAACATTTATCATCGTTCATCAGCAGACGAAGCTCGGAGCTGAAATAATCGACTTCATTCTTCCTGTTAAGTGACGAAATAATCGCTGCACTTCTCCACAGTGTGTCAGGAAGGAAGATTCCCCTCAGCCTAACTCTATGTAACGCACACACACACACACACACACACACACTTCACTGATTCTGGTGAAACTGGATCATATTTTATGGAGAAAACAGTGAAGTAAACTGCAGACAGATGTAGCTGCTGTTAGCTCATGTTAGCTCAGTTTGTTAGATTGTGAGCAGAGAGCACTGGGGGAGGAAGAAGAAGAAGAAGAAGAAGAAGAGGAGGTGTTCAGGCCCAGCAGTCAGCAGCTTCTATGGACATGATGGCAGAGGAGCAGAGAGTGAAGAGGATGCTGACGGAGGAAGCTAAGAAGAGAAAAGGAGAGAGTGAGCGAGCAAGAAGCCGCCGGACAAGAGTAAATCTGGGACTGACTTTTAGTGGTTGGTGAGAGCTTGGTGAAATAAAAGGCTGAAAGACAGACGCCGAGCTGGGCTGACTGCTGCTGGACTAGTCAGTGATATTAGCTGCTGCTGGGTCTGCTGCTGCTGACCTGGATGATGATTGGCTGATCAGAAGTAATGTAATCAGAGTAAATACTGGAGTACACAGAGAGTCTGCAGCTGGTTTTATCTGATGGGAGAAGTCGCTCTGCTTCCTGCTTCCATCAGTCTGGAATGTGAAGACGGCTGTCGGCCAATGGGAACATGAGATACTGCAGCATGCGGGTCGCGCACACACACACACACACACACACTGTGTAGCCCCGGAGGCTCCGTCCACTAATTACACTGACAGTGACTCGTTTGGCGCACGGCTTCATTACAGCTCGTCAGTCTGTAGTCTGAACACGTGAGGGTGGCTGCGTGGATGAAGGAACGGAGAGAGGAGATGATCCGTCAGCTGCTTGACTAATGTCTCCACTTTTCTCATCCGTCAGGTGGATGTAATGAAGGTTTGCCAGCGAAGGTGATTAATTAAAGTGCCTGGAGGAAGCTGAACTCTGCTGCTGCTGCTGGAAGTGTGATTAATTATGAAGAGCAGCAGATGAAAGTCAGAGCCGGAGGCTTCCTGTGGATCCTCAGTGATGAAACTCCGCTCCGCTCAAATTTAATCCTTCACGCCAAGCAGGAAACACACCTCACTGCCAGCTTCCTCTTTTACCTTCGTGCTGTTTGAGTTTGGTTCAGTTTCGAGTGACAGAGAGCTGCTGCAGTCCCTGACAGGGCTGAATGTAACCACGTTTATTTCTGCTGGTTGTTAGCTTGTTAGCTTGCTGGTTAGCCCAGTACAGTTGTCATGAACGGGGAAATTAACTATAGAGACCAACCAGGCTGTAAACATGTTTATTTCTGCTGTCTAACATGGGGACTTATGGAGACTGACTCACTTCTGCAGCCAGCCTCAGGTGGACGTTTGAGGAACTGCAGCTTCTGCCTGGACACAGATCATCGCGTTCACGCGTTTCTTCTGTCATCTTGAATTCCCACATCTGTCCGTGTTTGTCGTCGTCCTGACAGCTTCCTGTTTGTCCTCGGGCTTCGGCGCTCTGAAGTCTGCCAGGTGTGCTGAGGCATCCGCGCGTCACGCAGGTAAACTGCAGCTCGAGGCCTCCGTAACGTTACACCGGCAGTTAGCGCGACCTCTGACCGGGCCGGGTCGGGAGTCCTGCAGTCATCGCCTCACTTCACTTCTCTGGGAGCGAGCAGGCAGCAGATGACTGACAGTAATGAATTTATTTAAAGTTAATAAACGATCACATGACGTCACGCTCTGCCGCTGACTGTCGAGGAAATCCGTCTCTACAGCTGCAAACTGCAAACACGTGTGCGGCCGTCCGAAGCCATCAGCCTGAGGACTCGCCTCTTTATGAACACCAGGACGCCGTGTGGAGTCTGTTAATCATTTGATTCCAGAGGTTCTGCAGAGCGGACCTCCCAGCAGACATCTGGAGCCATCATGGACGTCCTCTGAAGAAGAACCGGACCTGGTTCCAGAGCGGTTAACGATGATGGTTCACAGGAGCCTCACAGCTTCTGAATGGAGCTGCTGATCGCCGACTGTTCCCATCAGACTGATCGTCACATTTACGTCCTCTGACAGTGAACTGAAGGACGGACGGCACCTCGAGCTGATCCACAGGACCAAAGTTCATCGATTAACCCTTTTTTAGAAACGATGATCTTCACGAACACTGGCCTCCATTTTGTGTGCTGTGTTTAAGGACAGAGTGACTGTGGTCAGTTTGTGAGCAGACTGTCTAAAACCTGGACGTAGTCTCTGAGACGTCCCCGCAGACTGTCTAAAACCTGGACGTAGTCTCTGAGACGTCCCCGCAGACTGTCTAAAACCTGGACGTAGTCTCCGTCCCCTGCAGAATATATTAATATTCAGTATATTTACAGTGTTCGCAGCACTCTTGTAACATTGTACTTATATTTATCATTATACCTGTAGCACACACACACACACACACACACACACACACGTGTATTAGCTCGTCTTGCAGGATGGCTTGTCTTTGAAGTCGGCTGCTCTGTGATCAGAGAAGCAGCAACAACTGCAGCCAGATGGCAGGAAACTGATCACATATTAGAAAAATGTCAGTGTGAGTGTGTGTGTGTGTGTGTGTGTGTGTGTGTGTGAATCTGAGAAGTCTGGTTTTGTGTTTCAGTGGACGAGGACATCGGAGCTTTTCCAAGCTGACGCTGTCGGCCTGTTCAGACACGTTCTAAGTTCACGTGATGTTTCTCCCTCCTCTTCATCACAGCTCAGAGTTCACTGGTCCCAGTTTAACACGACATGAAATGAGTTTGTAAAGACGAGCGACGCGCCGCTTCATCACCGCTCACCTCGTGAGAGGTCACAGAGCTCAGACTGTGATGAAGAATCAGTCAGAGTCAACTCACTGAGAACATCTGCAAACATCTGCACGCAGAGACGTCCCCGCAGACTGTTTAAAACCTGGACGTAGTCTCTGTGACGTCCTACAGACTGTCTAAAACCTGGACGTAGTCTCTGAGACGTCCTACAGACTGTCTAAAACCTGGACGTAGTCTCTGAGACATCTACAGACTGTCTAAAACCTGGACGTAGTCTCTGAGACGTCCCCACAGACTGTCTAAAACCTGGACGTAGTCTCTGAGACATCCCCGCAGACTGTCTAAAACCTGGACGTAGTCTCTGAGACGTCCCGCAGACTGTCTAAAACCTGGACGTAGTCTCTGAGACGTCCCGCAGACTGTGTCTCCGTCCTCCGTCATGTTTGGGGCGTGGCTCCCTGCAGCTCTCAGGGTTCGTGAAGAGCAGCTTCAGTCCTGCAGTGGCTGCTGGAAACATTCGATCTGAAGAAATGAGACGCAGATGATGCAGCAGTGATTTTACGACCCTGGTTTGAGTTTCTGCTGTTGCAGGATGGAAGACTGAAGCAGAATCAAAGATCACTGATCACAACTGATAAAACTAGTTTCATAAGAGCTGCTGAGTCTTCGGAAAGTTTCTGTCAGTCGCCTGGAGGGTTCAAATCCGGCTGGCAGCCTCGTCGCTCTTTTCATCACCAGCCAATTTTTTATACAAGAACCATCTATTTTATGTCCACGGGCGACAGGCAGGACTTCAGACATTCATTAACAGAAAGAACAAACATCAACCCAGCGTCATAAATCCTCGTCGTCTTGATGAAGACTGAAATATAATGACCTTCTTTGGCAGGCGTGGTGATTCCAGCAGCAGAGACTGAACCTGTCTCCTCCTGCATGACGCCGTACGAGTTCGGACTGGAAACAGACTTCAGAGATCTCACAGTTTGCAGCATCATGTGATTCAGTCCGTACGTGTTGCCCCTTCAGCACAACCTGAGCACGAGACGCTCTAACGGACCCGGTGTGCGGCTCACTGCGCCGCCAAGCTGAGCGACGCTTAAGAAGAGTCACGGTCCCCGTTAACGCTCTGAGTTCGAGGTCTTCATCTTCAGTTCAGACTGTTCAAACTTCTTCCTGCTGCTCTGAGCAGCCCGGCTAACAAACTGAGCTAGCGTTAGCATTAATTGCGACATTAATAACAGCTGTGACTCAGCTGTGCTGTGCAGTATGTTAAAGCAGAGTAAGTCATGCACGTTGGCAGCATGAGTCACTTCTGAACTGTCAAAGTTTTCTCAGTAAACGGCGAGGCCTCGTCCACGCTGGGAGGTCACCAAGGGAAGCGATCCAACATGAGGTCTGATGCTTTCAGGCTGCATCAGACGCTCTTTCTTTTTCTTGCAGTGTGTCGTCGTGGAAATGAAAACAGTGGAAGGAAGCCAGGCGGAGTCGACTCAGTGCCAGCAGAGCTATGGAAGATTTCCATAACACTGATGCGGTGACACCAGCGAGTCTGTTCTGCTCAGTTTTCTTTCTTAAACGTCCCATCAGCAGCTCAGAGTTACACTCGTGAAGTTTAACAGACTTCAGTCTGACACTGCTGAAACGTGCGTCTTCATCTGAACACGAAGGGAGGATCAGCACGCGTGGACGTTTGTTTCCAGACTGACCGTCTGAAGGCTCGTCTCCTTCACACGAGTTATCTCAAGAGAGAAGTCAGCTCCATCGACAGTGATGAAGTTTCCACATTCGTTCATTGTATCATGTCACCGCCCTCACATCAGTCATGAGGCCCTCGGAGGTCTCAGATTCTCTTTAGAGGCAGAAACTTTGTCAGTTTTGAGGTTTTCCTCTGACGTGTTGTGTCTGTCTTCAGCCTCCTTCTTCTGCTCTGCTTCATCTCAGGTTTCTTCTTGATTTCTGCACAAATGCAGAAACTTGATCCGTCCAGAGGCCGACGGAGGCGAGGAGGACGGAGGAGGACGGAGTGTAGATGCATAATCCTGCTGCGTTCCTTGTTTATCTTTAAGTCACAGGTCGGTTTCCTGAACCTTTCCTTCATGGTGTCGTTGGAGCAGCACGTTACTTTGACGCCCAGCCGACATGTGAAACACAAAGGTGATGAGGAGCGCTTGATTTATCTAAAGTCACTAATGAAGTGTTTGTTTGAGGCAGCTCAGTCACTGGCAGCACGTTACAAACCAAAGCAGCAGCTGCTGAGTTTGGAGAAACAGCTGGAGCAGATTAGAAACCTGATCCTGTGTTTACATATGAAAGACTTCACAATAGGAATAAATCCTTCAGAGAGCTGCAGCTGCGCAAACAGGAAGCTCTCCTGTTCATCAGGTGTGCCGCCTCTGCAAACATCTGGTCAGAGAAACGTTACGCAGTGCTTAGCTCAGCCGATGGAGCGGCCGCCCCATATGTGAAGGCCCGCTGCGGCTGGCCCGGGTCGGAAAGGCACAAAAAATCATGTGACAGATTTGGATGTGGTCGTGGTACGTCAGCACTGAGACTCACACAGCAGAACATCGTTACAGATTTTATTATTCAACTGAACTATACATGAAATCAAACATTTATTTAGTCAGTCTGTGTACACAGCCTGGTCCAGACGGGCCCGTTCAGTCATCTGCTGCACTGATGTTCTTTTACAAACTCACCAAGAAGACGCAGTCAGGCTTCGCTCAGCGTCTTTAAGGCGCTTTGTGTTTCTTTGTTTTGATCTTGTGCTCACAGTTTGTGTTTAACTAAACTGCAACCAACCTCGGACGTGTCTGACCGTGTGGATGCTTCAGATTCGTGTAGACTTACAGATTTAACATTGTGTCCCTGCAGAGCTGCTGACCGCAGCCTGACGCTCCGCGATCTGTCTAAGACGTTTTGGAGATGGTGACTTCAGCTTCAGTACAAGAATATTAATTATCTGCTTTCAAAACGAAAGTTACAGGTTAACTGATCATTACTGGTTAATACTACATCATAACACGTCTGCAGCTTTTGTACTTTAAATCTCACTGAGACTAAGTGGATTAATTAAAGAAACAGTCAGAGGATCCACGTACACCGGATCGATAATAAGCTCCTCTGATGAGAAGACGTTTAAGGCATCGCTGAGCTCTCACACTCAGTACTTCCAGTCCTGGTCCAGATGTTTCCAGATTCATCGCTCCAGTCACAAACTTATCTGAAATGTATATCCAGAAAAAAACATCTGGAATGTGGATACTCGTGTCAACGAACAGCACAAACTCCCACAGAGAGCCTCAGTCGGTCCTCAGTGAGGTCCAAAGCTGACGTAGAACGATGAGATTCTGGCTCTCAGTCAGTGTTCCGGTTCATTCCACAGGTGAAGATCAAACTGGGAAACTCATTTCTTTGCGCAGCCGCTTTGTGCACGTTGTCATGTTGAAACGGGAAGGATGAAGCTGGAAGGACACTGCTGACTAAGATATCAGTGTGTTCATATAATCTGGACTACGTCTCACAAATGTCCGTATTTGGGAGAACGTCATCCTCGTGGTTCAAAGTGCGGCTCGACCCACGAGACTCACTGCATCAGAAGTTCAGCGCGGTGTGGACGTGACCCTTCCCTTCCCAGGCCCCGCCTCCTTCCCTCGAGGCCCCTCCCTCCTGAAGGAGGCGGGTCAGGATGTTGAGGAGACGCTGATGGACAGCCCGGACCTGTTCTGTCTCCCCTCCGCCACCTCCATCCTCCTCTCTCTGCTCCACGCCTCCTTCTGTTTCTGAACACTCCTGCACCGCTCGCTGCAGCTCCACCTGTTCAAAAAACAAGACACAGAGCGAGGATCCTTTCAATTTGTGTTTGAGACCACGATCTCGGCCAATCACTGCGCCGGAAATCTCAGTGTAATCCCACTGTGTAACTATGGCCAGCTGTACTCGAGTATTTCCTCTCTTGACATTACTTCTGATCAGAAACTAGCAAGTCAACAACCAGCCACCTAATATTCCTCCAACGTCTCACCGGGCGCTTGCTCTGTGATTTTTTAACAAGCGAGCATAATGAAGCATACCTGATGCTCATGTTTGATTTGATAAAGTAAAGTATATTAATACATAACATAACCAAACATGAAGAAAGCAGAACAAAATGAACCTGCCTGCAGGGGGAGTCCTGCTTTGGCCCCAAGCAGTGTCGGAGAAAACCACGGCCTGAAGATCTTCTCACAAATCACCTGAAGAGAAGAAGAAAAATGAAAGGAGTGAAGATGTGGAAGAAGGAGAGAGACCAAGAGAGAGAGAAAAGGAAAAGAGGACGGCAAGGAAAGAAGAGAAAATATCAGTGAATTACGTTGAATGAAACGAGTGCAGCATGAAAGGAAACAGGAAAGACGAGTGGGAAAGAAAAAGGAAGAGGTGGAAATGAAAGGAAAGAAGAGACGAAGAAACAAGGAAGAGACTTTTTATTCGTCGATATGCAGATGACGCTTTGCTTTACACATCAGTCAGTACGATACACACACACACTGCTGTTATTAAGACAATGCCTCCTTTCTCTGAGGACATGATTGACAGGCGGCGGGGTCATCAGAGGTCGCTCCAAGTGGACCAATAGGACAGTGGCGTGTCATCAGCGTGTCATCAGCACCTTCTGTCCCGTGCCGGCGATCACTCTGCGCGTCACTCATCCTCACTTCTTCTCTTCCTTTGTTCATGATTAACCCTTGTTCCTCTTTTCTTCTGCTCCTCTTTCATTTTCTCTGTTCACGATCCAAATTCCTGTTTTTTGTTTTTTACTATTTTATGTTACTTTTCCATCTTTGATGTTTTCCGTTTTCCCTCCTGACTTTTCCTTTGCCTTTCATCTCTTGTACCAAATTTCTTCTTTGCCATTTTTATATCTTCTAACAACTTAAATGTTGCCTCCTCTTCCTCCTTCTCCTCCTCCGGCTCCGGCTTCAGATGCCATCATGTTTGTGCATCACATCCACTCGTCACCCGTAGAAAAACATTTTCCCTCCGTCTCATATTCGCGCTCGTTCTCCTCCGATGAATGCGGGTATCTCGTATCATATGACATGTGATACAGAAGCCGGCAGGGTGATGAGAGTCTGTCCGGCCGTTGTCATGGTGATGACGGCGGTGACGGTGATGTCCGACGTGGCCTTTGTGTCCCGGACGTTTCCGCCAATGGGACGACGCTTCAAAATGGCCTCCAGTTACTGTTTTATCCCGAGACTGATCGGAAGAGGCCGAGTGTAGATTATTATTATTATTGTTATTGTTATTATTAATGTTATTATTATTGTTATTGTTATTATTAATGTTATTGTTATTATTGTTATTATTAATGCCATGGTTATTATTATTATTAATATTATTGGTATTAGTATTATTATTATATTATTATTATAATTAGACTCCTTTATATAAATTCAACCATTCCAAGCGTTATTAATAGAGTTTCTGTGTAACAAATGTTCAAATGTCTGGAATAATTTCTGTGCAGTGAATTCTCTCTGATTATGTTGCTTTTAAAATTAGACTCATTAAAATTAATATACTTAATATAAAATAAAATTCAATTACAATCTATTATTTACAATACAATATAATTTGAAAGACAATTTAAAAATAAACAAAAAATGTAAAACAGAATTTTAGCAACTTTATACAATGTGATGTCGGAACAACAACGATAATAATAATTATGATGGTAATAATAATAATAATGACAATAACAATTATAATAACAAATAATAATAACATATTATTATTATTATTAATAATAACAGTAATTATGATGGTAATAATTATAATAACAGTAATTATGATGGTAATAATAACAATAATAAATATAATAATAGTATTATTAATGTGACACTAGAACTAAAAAGCCCCGTTCAAAAGTTATAAAACTTTTAGAATAAAATAAAACATAAAGTATAAAACAAATCCATCTTTGACTGGCTGGATGAAAAATGACTGTAACAACACAGAAAACTTGATGTTAATTAAATGTAATAATTAATGAATCAAAGTTTTTATAGACGTGAAATGATTGATGATGATTTACAAACTCGTGTTTACAATAAGTCCAATAAATAAAAAAAGAACACGTTCAGCTCTAATAAAACAACACGACAGCACGTTCAAACCTCCTGTCCTCAGATCAGTAATTATCATTCCACACACACACACACACACTTTTCTGCACACATGTAATTAAATGTTGTGAAAGATGGATTACCCAGAATTCCTGAGCAGCAGACACAAACCCTGTCATTTACGAAGCGCCTCACGGAGGAGCGAGGCGGCGTACGGCAGCGCGAACATCGAGCCGAGGATACACACACACACACACAGACACAGCTCTTTATGTTCAAACATTCAAAATCTGAAGTTTGCAGATTTTGTTTTTATTTTTTTAATTCATATTTTTTATTTGAAACATTTTAAATTGACATTTCAACGACAAACGAATGAATCCAAAGACGTCTTAAAATTACAATTATAAATGTTTTAGTTTTAGAATAATGTGACTGAAAGCTGAATTATACCAAGAAGAAATATTTCATATTTTGATCTCTCAACATGATTTAAATAAGAAAGAATATAAATATATTTTAAATTTCATTTTATTTTTCAATGTGAAATTTTACAATAGCAACAAATATTAGATTCATCCTGTAAAATACTGAAACAGGTTTACTTATTTAAATGAATAAATACACCTGAATTATTAATTATTATTAATCACAGGACAACAAACATGTAGAGCGACACCTACAATTAGACTGTACTGCATTTTACACACACACACACATATATATATGTATATGTGTAAAGCTTTGCTGAGCACAGCTTGTTCAGCTTGTTGAAGATTGTAAGTTACGTTCATCACACGAGTTAAAGCAACACAGAGAAACCACTGAGAGGAAGAAGGAGAAGAAGAAGAAGAAGAAGGAGAAAAAGAAGAAAATGAAGGAGAAGAAGAAGGAGAAGAAGAAGGAGAAGAAGAAGAAGAGGTGTTCAGGCCCAGCAGTCAGCAGCTTCTATGGACATGATGGCAGAGGAGCAGAGAGTGAAGAGGACGCTGAGGAAACATGGACAGGTTTACAGGTTGCACACAGATGATCTCGATGAGAATAGACCTCTTGTCTTGCTCGTGCAGTGACCTCAGTCTTACCTGCAGG
Organism: Nibea coibor; assembly: GCA_023373845.1. Classification (NCBI taxonomy): domain Eukaryota; kingdom Metazoa; phylum Chordata; class Actinopteri; family Sciaenidae; genus Nibea; species Nibea coibor. Next base: position 638,761 of record CM041736.1, on the reverse strand, counting down.
TTGCTGTTGCGGCGGCGGGGGCTACACCTGCGCTTGTTCAGGTTACACCTGGACGAACAGTCGAAGAAGTTACAGTCGTCGTCGCTGCTGCAGTTCTGGTCCAGGATGTCTCTCATCTTTGGCTCGAAGAACGCCATGTCCACGTCGATCGCCACGACCTGCAGGACACGAAACCCTCAGCTGTGTTTGACCACGTCACTTCTCATTACAGACACAACTCGGACACATGGACACACCGGCAGCGAGCTGAGGACGCTCGCCTCTCCTCCATCAGCATCTGAACACACGATCATTAACGTGAAGCATGTTGGACAGACGTCTGTAATCACACTCGTCAAACTGATGAATTCATCTGTAGCGCAGAGCTAATCAAAACGTCTGCAGAGGTTTTCTCAGCGTTATCAGATGGTTTATGCAGCAGACTGTCATTAATTCAGCGCCGTGTCAGGTCTATGCTGGACCGCGGCCAAAGACCACAGCTTAATCTAAACTCCTTCATCTTTCACACTTCAGGCTCGGGAGAATGTTTGGAGCTCCAGCAAACGGCAGTCAGCCAGCAGCTCTGCTGTTATTAGCAGGACCACTCGGAGTGTTGAACACGTTTAACAGCTCAGTTTATGCCAGCACTGTAAAACATCGTGTCCAACATGGAAACACACACAGGCTGCAGCAGCTTAATGAGCCACACACACAACCCCACCAACACCGGCCTGCTGCCACAACTACTGACGAGGTCGGCTCTCAGGCCGGTCTGTGCATCGCCAGAAGAACCACAACAGCAGACACCGAGGCCGAGGACGCGACTGCAAGATCGGCAACAAGCTGCAGACAACCAACTCCAAACACAACTCATGCAGCGTCAGAGAGGCAGGTGCTGGCTCTGCTTACACCTGACCGTAAGATCATACAATCAAAAGTCTTCTTCTTCCCGGTGGTCCAAACCTCCTCACGGAGTGTGTCGGCCCGCTCTCTGTCCCAAACTGCAGGTTTTTAAGTGCATTTCCCCTCCTCGCCACAAGGAGCTCCACCTTCAGCTCGGTGCAGTTTAAACAGGAGGCTGGACTTCCTGTTTAGTCTCCAAACACTTCAGAGTTCATCACTCTGTTCTGATGGATCGAGTTAAATATTCTAATTAACATGACTGACTGAGAGCGCCACGTGTCCTGATGGTCAGAGCTCTTTAGACCCTTCAAACCCTGCACACGTGCAGAAACTCCACCCGCTCACTCTCCTGCAGTGACTCTGAACGTGGGTGGAGACTCACCGTCAGGTCCTTCCTGATGGCAAAGTTCTCCGGTTTGATGTCACACAGATGTAGTCTGTGGGTGAAGTCGTTGTCAAAGTGCCACACCATGTCCAGAAAACTCAGCGCGATGCGGTGCACCATCTCCCTGGCGGTCCACCTCCCCCGGGCTCCGGGTCTGGCTCGGCTCTGTTGACCCTGCAGCCCAGAAACAGCCACGTCCTCCAGAGAGAAGATGTTCTGGTCCCAGGCGTGTCCGGCTGACAGGTACTCCACGGCGTAGAAGTGACCGCAGGAGCCCAACACCTTGGCCACATGGGTGCTGAGATCCTGCAGGACTCTGAATGACACACACAGATATACTCAGACTTAACACACACACACACACACACTCGAGGTCGCCTCGCCGCTTTTATTTTTGGAGTTTCGGTGGAGATTGTCAGGTTTGTCTTACCTGAGGAAGGTGTACTCCTCCTGCTGCAGCAGCGACCACAGTGAGGCCAGCTCTGCTTTGGAGTAACTCTTGTCTCTGTTTTTTAGCTTCTTCCCCCAAAGTCTGGCCAGAGAGCTGTTACTCCCTCCTCCTCCTCCTCCTCCTTCATCCTCGTCCTCCTCAGCCAGCCCCAGGGAGTTTCTCACCTGAGAAAAGGAGATCTTCACTGTGAACTCTGCGGCACAGAGCAGTTCATTTCCTTCATATAAAATAGACACCAGCAGAATCAGTATTAGATAGCTATCAGTTAGCTATAGAGACCTAAACTGTAATTTCTGCTGTGTAGTTGGACATTTGAACATGGGGACTTATGGAGACTGACTCACTTCTGGAACCAGCCACAAGTGGACGACAAGCTACCTTGTTATTAACTTATTTTAGCTCATTGTTAGCTTGTTTTAGCTCATGTTAGCTTGTTTTAGCTCATGTTAGCTTGTTTTAGCCTGTTGTTAGCTTGTTTTAGCTCATGTTAGCTTGTTTTAGCTCATGTTGGCTTGTTTTAGCCTGTTGTTAGCTTGTTTAGCCTGTTGTTAGCTTGTTTTAGCTCATGTTAGCTTGTTTTAGCTCATGTTAGCTTGTTTTAGCCTGTTGTTAGCTTGTTTTAGCTCATGTTAGCTTGTTTTAGCTCATGTTAGCTTGTTTTAGCCTGTTGTTAGCTTGTTTAGCCTGTTGTTAGCTTGTTTTAGCTCATGTTAGCTTGTTTTAGCTCATGTTGGCTTGTTTTAGCCTGTTGTTAGCTTGTTTAGCCTGTTGTTAGCTTGTTTTAGCCTGTTGTTAGCTGGCCCGATGGTTATCACACGCATTGGCGTGATGACTCACTTCCAGAGTGGCGTAAAAAACCACGTCGACAGGGGAGAGCTCGTCGGCCGGGTCCTGTCGAAGGAAAGGGGCTGAGTTAGTCAGTGATTTTATGTCTGCTGATAGTTGCTCCGTCAGGTCGATGGTGTTCAGACGTCACCTGGTAGTCGAGTATTCCCAGCGGCTCATACGAGGAGAAGTTCTCCAGCTTGGACTTGAGGATGACGGGGTTTCCTCTCCAGCGCGCCTCGATCACCTTCTTCCCGTTCTCGTAGTAGAGGCAGCGCTTGTACTCGACCAGGCCGAGCACGCACAGATCCTCGCACATGTCCCCCGTCACGGAGCCCTCGCCGAACTCCAGACACTGTAAGGCAGAGCGGGAGGGACACACAGAGCAGAGGTGACAGGTCAAAGTCACACTCAGTGATTCATGAAGTGAGTATCGCGTGGTCGGCTAAGTTAAGGTTCTGCGACGCTAACCAGACAGAAGCAAACGATTCATGTATAAGCTAGCTAAAGTAGCTATAAGTAAGCTAACGTAAGTGAACCGTAAGTTCACAAATATTTTCGTGTTTCCTCGTCAACATTATCGGCTAACACCGTAAACTAACTAAACACGGCTTCATCTGGACCTTCAGACTTTTTTCTTTTTACCAGAGAAGACCTGAAGAGGAACACACACACACACACACACATACTCCGTGTCCAGAGGTGTGAGGAATGAGGATGAGGATTAGCGTTGTTCTGGTCCGGGATCAGCCGGCTAATCCTCACTGGGCTCACATTCCAACACAAACATCAGTCAGTAAGAAGCTCAGAATAAATCCAGACGTCACAGAGCCGCTCCGACTGTCACGGATGGTTTACACCTGCTGTCGTCCTCTTTTAGCTTCCAGCACAACGTCTGGCAGAGTTCCTCGACGCTAACTTTTTGTAGCGGCCTACATGTTAGCACAGGTCAGCTGTTTGGTATCGCGTATGATGTATGTATTATGTAGATCAGCCTGTTTCTCGAGGCCGTGATGCAGTTAAAAGGCTAACAGAAGCTAACGGGACGTGTGACGTCCTTTACCTCCTCGTGTTGTTACGGACAGGTAATGAACTGTTCAGGTGTCGTGTTTCTTAAAGGGACAGCGCAGGGAGCTTTAATCACTTCAGACTGATAATATGTTTGTTTGGGAACGTTCTGTCAACATTACTGTTCAGATTAGATTAGATTATACTTTATTCATCCCACAAATGATAATAACAATAAAACACAGCCATGGTGGTTAGTTATTGCTTTGATTAATGGTTGTGTATTGATTACTGACTGTGGCTGATCAGGTTTATTATCAGCTGATCGTAAACAGTTTCTGACAGCAGGATGCAGAAACAAATGTTAATGCTGTGCAGACAGACAGGTGTGCAGACAGACAGACAGGTGTGTGTGACTCTGACAGTCATCTGTCACTGCTCGTGTCTCCAGAGGCGACACAGAGTCACTGCAGACCGTCCAACATGAAGTCAAATAAGTCCTCCACAGGACTCACCTGTCCTCCTGCTCACCTGTCCTCCTCCACTCTCTCTGTCTGGTCTCTCATTGGACAGTTCTCCTCCCTCAGATAAAATGGACTGCTGTGTGTGTGTGTGTGTGTGTGTTGATGGACTCAACAGGAGTGGGAGGAGAAGTGATGAGAGTCAAAATAGACGCTGCAATTATCTTCGCCCCTCCTCCTAAGACTTCCTGCTGTCTGTCATCGTGTGTGTGTGTGTGTGTGTGTGTGTGTGTGTGTGTGTGTGTTAGCTCAGCGTCTGGCCCGTGTGCTGAAGGTTCCAGTCCGACCTGCGGCCCTTTGCTGTGTGTCCGTCTTCAGCTGATGATTGTGGAGAAATTCTCCAGGCTGACTCAGTGTTGTCTGCACTGAGTCTTTGAATCTTTGTATCTCTGTGTCTCTGTATCTTTGTGTCTTCGTGTCTTTGTGTCTTTGTGTCTGCGCTGTGAGAAGCTCTGCAGCTTCATGTATCAGCTCTAATTCTCTGGATTTCCTTCGGCCTGCATCCTGTAAACTTTCCCACCACTGACCACTGTGTGTGTGTGTGTGTGTGTGTGTGTGTGTGCGTGTGTGTGTGTGTGTGAGCTAAATAAAGGCCACACACACACACACGCACACACACACACACACACACACACGCGTGCTGTGAGAAGCAGTCTTTGTGTTGGCTGCTGTCCTGATGAGTCCAGACGTTGAGTGCAGACGGTCCCACCTGAAGAAACGAATGCTGGGACGTTCAGCCACCGTGAAACATACACACCTTTGACCTTTGACCCTCGGACACTCGTATGTGGGTCATATTTCTCCAGCTGGCCTCAGGCAGTAATGTCCTGGTTCTGGTTCTGGTTCTGGTGTTCACGTTCACTCAGCGGCCGTCACAGAGAGTAAACACAGTCCGTCTCGCGGTCCAGGGTCCAGATGAACGACGCTAATTAAGAATCTGTCAGTCGCCGTCGTCTCGATGTCGCGTCCACGCCAAGTTTCAGAACCGGGCCAGCAGACAGCTGAGCGCTCTCCAGTGTTTTTTTGGCCGACTCCCGGTCCAGCTAACGACGGAGACGGATGGCTACAGGAAGCAAACGAGCTCCAGACTGAAACATTAAGATCAGCTAATGAACTTTGGGCCCGACTGCCAAGCTGCGACGTGACTGCCGACAGAACCAAGAACCACCCGGCCCAGAAGGATCCAGTTCACCCGTCTGCAGCTGAACTCACCTGATTTAATCTTTCCTCGTTTCCTCTTTCCTTATTTCCTCTCATAAATTCCTCATTTTCCTTTCCTTATTTTATTTGTTTCTAATTTTACTTTTACTTTTCTCTCTTTACTTTCTTCTGTCCTCACTTTCACCTCTGTCCTTCCTCTGTCCTTCCTCTCTCCTTCCTCTGTCCTTCCCCTGTCCTTCCTCTGTCCTTCCTCTGTCCTTCCTCTGTCCTTCCCCCGTCCTTCCTCTGTCCTTCGTCTGTCCTTCCTTTATGTTTTGTTTCTGTTTTTGAGTCATTTTCTTTCATCCCCCTTTCCTTCCTTTCCTTCATCTCTTTCCTTCCTTTCCTTCATCTCTTTGCTTCCTTTCCTTCCTTCCTTCTTGTTTAAATGTAGACTACTGGTCTTTCTTTTACTTTGTCTCTTGTCGTTCAGATGGATTGATACTTGGCTCGGTGTTTCTTCGGCTGCAGAAAGCTGAGACGGTTTCATTCGCAGTGAAAGGCGGCCTTTGTTGCCGCTCTCAGCATTACATTCCATAATGGTAAACCCGAACACACAAAGAACATTAAAACGCCTTAATGACATTCCTGTGTGTACTCAGCCCGAAGGCCGAGAGAGGGAGAGGGAGGGAGGGAGGTAATGAAAGGTCGAGCGCTTTGCACAGATTTCTGAACCTGCTTGCTGTTCATGCTTCTTGGCTTGTTGGTTCTTGCTTTTTATTTTTCGACTCTGTGTCAGACTCCTGATCTGTGAAGGTCTCCCTGGCAGTAAACCTGATTGTGGCGTCCTGGCTGCAGACAGAAGCAGGATGATGTAAATCAGCCTGCAGTTTATTGGAGAGAGCTGGAGGCTTCGACCTGTTGAACATTCAAGAGGAGCGACGCGGCTTCTTCATATTATTGACCATGCAGTCTGTGTTTTGGCACTAAACGTTCTCAGTGGTTTGGGTCCACAGAAGGTTCCTTTTTATCTCCGGTCCTGTTCAAGATATTCATGGACGTGATCTCAAGGCGCAGTGAAGAGAGCGTCCGGTTCGGGAACCTCAGAGCCGTGGTTCTGTCCCAGGAAATGGAGCAATGATCCCATCATAAGCTGGACCGGCGGATTGGTGCAGCATCAACAAAGCAACAGGAAGCTGAGCAAGCCGAAGGAAAGAGGTCTTTGTTCCAGCCCTCACCTATGCCGATACGAGTGAGTTAGGAGCCTGGACGTCTGGAGGAAGCTCGCTGGATGGGTTATATCATCCGACTGGCCTGGGAATGCTTCACGGGGGGAGCTGGAAACTTTGCTGGGACCTCATGCAACCCCGGAGAAGTGAAACAAACTGGATGTCCTCCACAGAGAAGCAGCACATGGCCAGGCCAGCCTAACTACAGCTGGACTGATGGGAAACTAAAGGATCACCAACGTTACCGTCCTCCAACTGCTGTTTGACAAACCCGACCTCTGACCTCTGCAGAGGAAGGAGGCCGAGAGGAAAGTTTCCTTTGTGGATCAATAACGAATCACAGCCAGCCTCCGAGCTTCAACATGCTACAGTGAGTGATTAATCACTGCTGACAGGAGGTCAGAGGTCAAGTGCAGTAATGTACAGTATCCCCACGAGCCCGCAGTGTAAGTCAACACTCCATAAGAGTTCTTGTTGTGCTCGGCAGGCTGACGCTCCGAGAACAATACTGTGATTTTTTACAGTCTGTGGGATGCATGAAGTGTGGGCTGAATGGCCGTATTCACCACTGCATGTGTACACACACACACACACACACACACTCACACACTCACACACACACACACACACACACACACTCACACACACACAGCGTGGGTGGACCGGTTGACCTTGAGGTCAGTTCACTGGAAGTGTAGGCTGATCTCACAGCTGGTGAGTCCACAGCCGCAGGCCACAACACAGTCTGCATCACTGTTACACTGCTAATGAACACACACACACACACACACACACACTCACACACACTCACACACACACATAACTTTGCACCGAGCGCTTTGGCAGCAGTTAGCCTCAGTAAGCCAACGAGCAGGTGACTGTTCTTTACTTAATGAAGTCGTGAATGTGTGGCCGGGTGGTGGGCGATAAACACACACACACACACACACACACACACACTGAGTCGTAATAGTAAATGTGTGACCACCGAGCAGAAACATCTGCTGCTGTGAAGCCGACCCAAAGACTGCAGACAAACCAAGTCTCCATAAGTCCCCATGTTCCACGTCTGCAGCCCGGCACTGAGTGAGTCTGAAGGGCAGCAGGACAGGCAGAGCTCCAGGCGGGGTGTGTGGACTCATGACGTCTGTGTTTGTACCACAGCGTGATTACGATCCGACAGCAGCGAGATAAAATCAAACATGGAGGTCAGAGTCAGCCGTTCGAGGTAATCGAGCCCGAGTTTAGTGGGTGTGTTTGTTTTATTGTTGCCAGTAAATCACACAGACCATAAAACTGTCAGACGACGTAAACCTGATGCTGATGATCATCCAGTACCTGCAGCTGAAGATGCTCAGAGGAGAGAGAGAGCCAGCCAGATAAATAACCAGCGCAGACAACATGAGAGTGAACATCAGATCACTGATGGAAGAAAAACTGCCGGACCCAGCGGGCATGAAGCTCAAGCTCCACGAATCAGATCAGACTCATCACTCCCTTGTTTCATGGTTCACGTTGTCGGAGCGTTCCTGAACGCATCATTACAGAGAGATGTTCCTGAACGCATCATTACAGAGAGATGTTCCTGAACGCATCATTACAGAGAGATGTTCCTGAACGCATCACTACGGAGAGATGTTCCTGAACGCATCATTACAGAGAGATGTTCCTGAACGCATCACTACGGAGAGATGTTCCTGAACGCATCATTACAGAGAGATGTTCCTGAACGCATCATTACGGAGAGATGTTCCTGAACGCATCATTACAGAGAGATGTTCCTGAACGCATCACTACGGAGAGATGTTCCTGAACGCATCATTACAGAGAGATGTTCCTGAACGCATCATTACGGAGAATGTTCCTGAACGCATCATTACGGAGAGATGTTCCTGAACGCATCATTACAGAGAGATGTTCCTGAACGCATCATTACAGAGAGATGTTCCTGAACGCATCATTTAGACAGGCGCTGTTTTAACAGAGTGTGACACACACACGCAGCTGTTCATCAAGCTCATTCAGACTGTAGCTCGTTGTTTCAGCGTTGTTTCAGCGTTGTTTCAGCGTTGTGCTGTATAACAGTCTGACAGTGATGCCATCAGAGAGCTGAAGCGGCTGTGCTGACTCCTGTTTTGGCCTCAGGCTTTAAAAACCTGTCAAAACTCACATTCATCCTCACAAAGACACAGCACACACACACACTCACAGACCACACACACACACACACACACACACCTTCAGGCAGTCCAAACAAGAGGCTGAGAGCAGTGAAACATGTTTGTCTGCTCTGTGGTTAAAACACGTCACAGAAGTCAGCCTCACTGATGGTTACATGTTAAAACCCACAAGCTGATTTTCATCCACACGCACACACACACACGCACACACACGCACACACACACACAGTTTTGCTGAAGCAGCTAAACTCTCAGAACCTTGGTGGATGTTTTGCGGCGTTGTGGGGTCGGTGTTGAGAGCAGCGTGTTGGTACGCTCCTGTGTTATCCGTCCTCTCTGACCTTCTGTCCTCTCTGCTCTCCGGCAGCAGACGCGCCTGAATGCAGATCGCGCCGCGCCGTGTTCAGACTCTGCTGATGTTCAGAGCTCAGACAGCCAATCACTGCTCAGCTGTTCTCATACCTGCGGACCCCGAGACGTCACATGACCACAGCCTGACCAGTGTCAGTGTAACTCACAACGAAAAACCTTATTTTAATGTTACAGCAGCATTGAAATAACGTTAGTCTAACCTTAAAATAACGGACAGGTAATGAGTTGCTCAGGTGTTTCTTAAAGGGACGGCGCAGGGAGCAGACCGATAATATGTTTGTTGTGGAACGTTCTGTCAGCGCTGTCTGAATGTTAGTTATTGGTTTGATTGATCAGCTGATTGTGTCCGGCAGGTTCTTTGGTTCACTGTGGGCAGACCGCTGTCTGTCCGTGCTGTGACCTTCAGTCAGTCTCTGCAGCTGCTTCACTTCTCAAACATCTCAGTGTCCGTCTGCTGCGTTTGCCTGAAGACTGACACCAGAACCGAGCAGAACTTTACACCCTTTACAGTTAATGTTCGGGTTTTAAAACCCACGTCAGGCTCAGGTTCCCAGTCAGCTGCTGTCAAACTGTCCTCGACTCGAGCGCCGACCTCTCACTCACAGATGACAGACGAACGGCAAGAAAGAGACAAACAACCTGCCGTCTCCGGGCGACGGCTGCTGTTGCCAGGCAACAACAGAAAGACAGAGTGAGCGTCTTCAAACGTTGTGTTTGGTGACGAAAGCACGGGGAGACGTTCAGGGACAGACGTGGCACAGATGATGTAACGATGAGATAAAACGCGTGGAAACAGATTTATCAAGTGATTCATGTTGATTTTAGAGTTTCATTTATATACTTTATTATTCCATAAGCCACTTAACCACAGGTTATTTTACTGTAAATAAGAATCAGTCTGTTTCTAACGCTGGAACGTTATTTTAATGTTAGACCAGCGTTATTTTAATGTTAGGTTGTTAGGTCATGGTGATGAGGTCATCAAGGAAAGCAAAATAAAGACAGAAAAAAACTTGAGATGCTCCTTTAAATTCTGCTGTTGTCCGTCCCCTTATCTTACATACAAGCTGTGTGTGTGTGTGTGTGTGTGTGACCTTGGTGTTGGCATCACAGGGCCGACGTCTCTGTGACGCCACACAGCAGTGCATTGTGGGTACAGAAAAAGTGACTGAGCTGCCAAGAAAAACTGTTCAGGTGGTGTGTGTGTGTGTGTGTGTGTGTGTGTGTGTGTGTTCATTTCTGAGACATTCTGGTGATGAAGAAGAAATGTGAGCGGACTGATGAGCAGACAGACAGACAGAGGGACAGACAGACAGACAGAGGGACAGACAGACAGAGGGACAGACAGACAGACAGACAGAGGGACAGACAGAGGGACAGACAGACAGAGGGACAGACAGACAGACAGACAGAGGGACAGACAGACAGAGGGACAGACAGACAGACAGACAGAGGGACAGGCAGACAGACAGACAGAGGGACAGGCAGACAGACAGACAGACAGACAGAGGGACAGACAGACAGAGGGGCAGACAGAGGGACAGACAGACAGAGGGACAGACAGGCAGACAGATCTCAGGTCTGTCTCCTCATACTTCTGTGGAAATTGCACACAGACTTCGTTCCTTCCTCCTGGTCCTCCTCCTCCTCTCTCCTCTGAGTCTCATCCAGGGTCAGATTACTGCAGCACTGAGACTTTATGGGACTTAATTAACCCATTCCTGTCCACAGGGGACTCATGCTGTGGACTGTTGGAGTGGAAATGGTTATCTGATGTTTGCATCTCCGTCATCGTCACACTCTGAACTCTTCTTGCCGTGTCTGATCATCATCGTCACGGCTGCCCGACGGGCTGGAGGATCCTCCTCCACGAGGAGACCGGGCTGGTCTGTCCTCCTGGGTCAGGGTACTTTGCTGAATGACCTGGTTTAGGGTTTTATTTGAGTGTTTCTTCTTATTTAAGTTGGACAGAAATATTTTCATTTCCATCTTCTTGTTTTTTTCTGGAAAAGATTGATCCATCCTCTCCTTTTGTTAATCTCAGGAAATGAAAGTTTGCCTTGTATACATTTTACCTGCATCCCTCTTCAGAATCGATACAATGATTCTGTGCTGCTGTCGGACTCTTTCATCAAACATTCATGTCTTCCTCTGCAGAAGCTTTCATTTCTCTCTGTGGTCTGTGGGGAGTCTGGCCTGCAGCCAGAGGAGCGAGTAAACCTTCTCATTATCCCGGAGTTCACAGCGAGCAGCTCTGTGACCCGAGCCCGTAAATCATGGAGAACAGAACCAGGATTTACCTGAGATTCATCCTGCTGCCGGCTTTGTGTGTTAATCTGCCGACTTCAACATCTGCACAGCAGCAAGCCAGACGCTGTAAATCTGTCAGGATCAGAGTCACTGACGGAGCATCTCCTCCATCCATCAGCCAGCACTGCTGCAGCAAAGCTGGACATGCCGGTATGTTCTTGTACTTTAGCTGTTAGCTCTTTCTGCTGGATAAAAGAATAAAGACTGAAACTTTTTCTCCGTCTAAACAAACAGAGGTCGACGTGCAGGCCGCTGTAATGAAGGCCACGGAGTGAAGTCTTAGACCACGCGATCACGCTGTCGGCCTCGCCGGGTCACCTCGCATCACCGCCGCCTCAGTAAAATGTCAGCGTGTTTGTTTCAAGTGTCAGGACCTCTACAAACCTCCAACCGGTGTTATGGAGGTGATGAAGTGTCTGACTTCAGTGTTTTCTTTAAAAAGCAGCAGCACACTTTATTATTTTACGTCTCGGGTCAGGCTGCGTGTCTTAACAGGAGCGATGCATTTCAAAGAGTTCTGAAATCCAGACGTGTCTCGTTCTTTGCCTCCCGCTGCAGAAATACAAACTCTGCTGTCACCGCCTCCAAACTAACATTTTATTATATACATAACCAAACTGTGACCATTTCACAACGTCAACCGCATGATTCATGTTGCCATGACGACGGACTACATCTTACGTCCATGGGCTCCCTCTCGCGGTGGAATCTCCACAAAAACAAATAAAATGTTTGAACGTCAGAGACGATCAAAACAACGTTTCCATAAAAATACTTGAACCGATGAGATATGCTGAATGTAATTTAAAATAAGTTTCTCCACCATGATGTTTGATTATCAGCTGGTGAAGCGTTAACCTGCCGAGTCGCTCCACCCAACACAATATGTGAAGTGTTTAGAGGTTTCATGCTGATTTTATGGGTCCAACATTAGAAATGAGGCACTGTTTAGTCCATATTTATTAATAATGTGATGTGAGGGGACAACCCAAAGAGACATAGAGGATAGAGGTCTCAGGTTTGTGTCTCAGCTTCGAAGGACAAACTCTTGTTGGAGTCAGTCAGAGACAGACTCTGCATGCAGAGTTTGACTTCCACAACAACGTTTTTTTCCAAAATGCCATAAATGCACTAAATTAGATCGCTGACAAGCAGCGGAAATCTAGAGGCGCAGAGCGACAGAGGTAGGTCATAAAAAATGTAGCGCCGGGCCATAAATAGGCAGAGGAATGCCAGAGACGTGTAGGGACAGAGTCAGACCATGCAACAGATCAGCCATTAGACCAAAAATAGTCACGGGATCATCAGGAACGTACAGATTTCTGCTTCAGGGGAAACCATGTGTGCAGGCAGCACAGATGATCTGCAGACTGGATTCACCGTGACAACGCAGCTCTGATTTATGTCATACAACCACACTTAGTGTTAACGTGAAGACCTGAACATCAGCAGCTGTATGTCGTGTTTGGCCACACCAGTCGCTCAGTCTATAATCGTAGCAGTCATCAATATCGGTGCTTCCTCTGAGGGACAAGACAGGCCTGTGCATTGTCACCTTTGCTGTTTGCAGTGGCATCATGTCAACGCAGACATTAATCGAGGAGAACATAAAATCTGACTCTATGCAGATGACACGATTCTCTATAAAACAGATCCAGAAGATTCTATATCTCATTTATTCAGCATAAGAGAGGATTTACAATCCAATGTTTGCCTCTTACAACAAAACAATGTCTTATCTTTTTAACTGGAAACCTGGAGGCTTTAAAGATTGATATGATATTTGGCCACATCAACCGTGAAACTCAAATATCTTTTTCTCAGATGAGAGAAAAGCAGAAGAGACATGAGAGAGAATTTTACATTCTGTGTCTGATGTTCTAATATTGACGTGAGGACAGCAGAGGAAACACTGCTCCTCTCTGACATGTTGTTTATTCTGCAGCAGCAGGATGAAGGAGTGATATGAAGGAGTGATATGAAGGAGTGAAGGAGTGATATGAAGGAGTGATATGAAGGAGTGATATGAAGGAGTGAAGGAGTGATATGAAGGAGTGATATGAAGGAGTGATATGAAGGAGTGAAGGAGTGATATGAAGGAGTGAAGGAGTGATATGAAGGAGTGATATGAAGGAGTGAAGGAGTGATGTGAAGGAGACGAGGGTGTGTTCGTGATAAAAAACTGATGCAACATGTTGGTTCTTCATTACAGGAACTTTTCGAAAACGTTTCCAGTCCAGACGCTTTAAGACAAACGCACGAGTTCTCCGCCAACATGGACGAGACGTTTCCTCTGCGGCAGCCCAAAACAAGACGTGTTCATTGTGTTCACACTGAAATCTCAGCAGAGTTCCTGTCTGAGATGAATGAGCATCGCACAGTTTCCCAAGAGTGTATTTTTATCTCTGTCCCTCGACAGCACAGTCCGACACACACGGACATGCCGAGAGTCTCTGTGGTATCTCTGTTATTTAACGGCCATTTAATTCAAACTCATTTGTGGAGACAGCACTGCGTCATTATGCCAATTTTCAAAAGAATCTCCTCTCCTGCATTAAGTCAACCTGCCCTGTCTAAACTACAGCAGGAGGTGGTGAAGTGGACCTGCTCACTCATTTCATGTTTTATTGATATTTTAGTGTTTCATTTTAGAAGAATTAGTTTTAATGTCTTAACAAGCCTCCTGGAGTTTCTTTGCCTTGTTTCACCTCTTCTCCGTCTTCACGTGATTTATGACCTGAATGCGAACACAAAGTTAAACCAAGCCTTTGGCATTTCTGTCCCTGAGAGCCTCACGTACTCAGCTGAAAAACACACTCGCTGTTTAAGCTGCTGATTCAAAGGTTTGAGAACGGAGGGATGATCCCACGACCAGGAAAAGAAAGAGAGACTTTTGTTCAGGTTACTACGGCACCCGAAGCAGTCAAGACAAGCCTGAACCGCGACCGGCAAGAAAACGAGTTTACCTGTCAGTCAGCGAGCGTCACGTTACTGCGTCTGAAGAGCCCAATGAACTAACCTGTGATCCTCGTCAGCATGTGACTGCAGAACGGAGGAGAACATTTCAAACTGTGGTGGATGGAGCAAACATGCACTGCTTGTTGACTTTTGTGTTTCAGTTTGAAAGTTGAATATCAGGGGAGACGTGACACCACAGCCTGCTCTGGAAAATGGATTTCTCTCTGATTAAATAGTTACAGAGGATGTGATGTCCTCCAGCTGCTCCGTCTCTACTCTCTGAATGCAGAGATTGATTTCCTGATGGAAGTAAACTGCTGACAGCTGTAGCTGCTGTTAGCTCATGTTAGCTCAGTTTGTTAGCCAGGCTGACCAGACTGTGAGCTCAGAGCACCGGGGGAGTGTTAGTGTTTGTACCACAGGTGTGTTGGACCACCTGGAAGAAGAAGAAGAAGAAGAAGAAGAAGAAGAAGAAGAAGAAGAGGTGTTCAGGCCCAGCTGTCAGCAGCCTCTATGGACATGATGGCAGAGGAGCAGAGAGTGAAGAGGACGCTGACGGAGGAAGCTAAGAAGAGAAAAGGAGAGAGTGAGCGAGCAAGAAGCCGCCGGACAAGTTTTAGTGGTTGGTGAATAAAAAGCTGTTTTGATCTTTTCCTGTCACTCAGATTTTTGTGGATGTTTGAAGAGTCGCTCTGCCAGCCTGTCATGTGTGCATCCTTCAAAGAAAAGTCTGGAGAAGAAGGCAGACACAGAAAGAGAGACGCTGAATGAGAGAGCTGGAGGGGGAAGATAAGAGAGGAGAGCCGGGGAGAGATAAAGAAAGGAGGGAATAAAAACAACGATGGATGAAAAGAGGAAAACTGGAGGAATGAACTAAATGAACCAGAAACATCCAAAGATGGAGAGGAAAGTATTTTTGAAAAGAGCCCTGTTATCAGCGTTTACCCACAATGCACCAGTAGATGCTGCAGTGGATAAGACAGCAGGCCATTAAGAGCCATTGACCTCTGGCCGTTTATCTCCACCCGCCGGCCTCTTTACTGTAAGCGTCTGACTGATGATTCACAGAAACAGTCGACGAGAGACGGACAATAAATATCGTGAAGAACACAAAGTGTCATTCCTGCAGGAGTTATGTCATGTCCAGAAAATATGCTGCATTCAAGGACACATCATGCTGCACTGACAAACCAGGTCCGACACTGTGCACAGCGCTGATGATGAAATGAATGAACGGAAACACAAAAACAAGCCGCAGCTCACTGAAGTTTTCCCAACAACTCATCAGTTACCAAACAGTTTCCGTCTAAAGACTCGGCGACGTCACGCTCTGTGAATGAAGCTTCAACATGTCAGTGACGCAAGAGGCCAACACACACCCACACACGCACACGCACACACACACACACACACACACTCAACTCATTCATCTCTGGCAGTGATGCAGCTGTGGATACACTTGGAAATATTCATGATCAGCAACAACAAACAAACACAGAGGCAGCCATCAAGTGGCTGGAATCAATCAATCAATCAGTAAAGTAACTAGTGAAGGTTCTCTCACTGAGCTCCAATCACAACAAACACTGACTTATACGAGGTGTTTCTGACTCACCAGTCTCTGCAGGATCTGCTTGCTCTTGTCGTCAGTGCAGTAGTCGGACAGGATGCTCCTGTGGACCAGAACCAGGCCGTTCAGAAACAACCAGGAGCCGAACCAGAGCAGGGCGAACACCAAGGTCCCTCGACGAGACCACAGCCTGAGGCCTAGCCACCGGAGCAGGCAGAGCCCGCCACCGCGTCCCCCTCCAGCCGACACCAGTCCTCCAGGGAGCATGGCGACGGCAGCAGTGGCGGTATTCTGAAGAGCGGTCCAAAGACAGAAGCTGCAGGTTCTGATTCTGGTGTTCTCTCGAGAAAATGAATAATTTGTTCCCAGGAGAATAAATACTTATGAGCTCATGTTAATTGAGTCTGTGAGGAAGTCTTAATAGATTCATCTGTCAGTTCTCATGTTTGGAGGAATTGAAGTGTATCGTCAGCATATCGTGACGCCGCGGCGCTCCGGAGCCTTCATATCTCCCACAAAGCTCTGCAACCAAGATCCAAGCATTTGTGCTTATCCATGGAAAATATCCATACCATCAAATCTGTTTCTGCTCCACGTTTTGGACTGAAAGGAACGATGCCTGCTGCGTCCAGAGCCCAAATAATTCAGAAAAACAAAAACCACAGAAGAAGAGAGCGGCGGGTAATTATCCAATCAGAGCAACACGTCTCAGGCGAGTCGCCTGGTCTGAACTCCAGCTTGGCTCTGCAGCGTCTCCACAAGAGAGAGTTGGAAATTTTGTTTGTTGATGCTGGAATTTTGTATTTTCGTGTCCGACCGCTCGATTTATTTTACGCACAACAGATGTTGAGCAACAGGAAGTAAGTCAGAAGCAGCCGAGTCGCCATCGCAGCGTGTGATGTGGGTCAGTATGAGGCCAGTCTGCGGCGCAGTGTGGCATCTGGACACGCACACACACTCTTTTACACACTGGCAGCAGACTCTCCACCGCCCTCACGCCACCTCCTCGGGCCGTCTGTGCCGCCGAGCTAAAAGAAACTTCAAAACCTCCGACAGAACAAGTCAGATGGAAATACCCCAAAACTAAAAGATCTTCAGTGAAGAGAAAGCTCCTTGATTTTGGAGAAGAGCTCCTTAATGAGAGGCTAACGAGAAAAATGATGTCAGATTGTGGAAAAATACTTTGTTGGTGTGTAAAAGTTCTTGTTACTGCTCTGAAGTCCTGAACAGAAGAAGACGTCCTTGATGTTTGACGAAGAAATCTGTGACAAGAGAAGAGAGTGAACTGATGTCAGATCTTTACTCAGACTGCTCAAATCAGACTCTGCCTTCTGATTTCAGCCAAAGAACAGCGATTCAGATAAACTCTGGTGATCAAAGTTTCAAACTTTCCTAACATCAACTCCAAGTTCACAGCTTCCAAGTGGATTTTTGCTTTGAAGCTGTGATGTCTGATCATCTTTTACAGTTTTGTCTTGGACAGCTTGGCTGCAGAGACTCTTCAGTTTCTGCAGCGTTAAAGACAAGCAAACTAATAAAACTTTTTTTCAAAGTTCATGAAGGGTTCAGAGAGAGGAGCAGCTCTCCGTCTGGATCATCTCTTCTATTTACAGTCGAGACATTCTCAAAGTGCCGTTTAAACTCGTGGACTTCAGAGCAAAGTCGCTCGTCTCACCTTCGTTTTCAACTGGAAGTCATAGTTAGACGCGTGCAGTGTGTTTCAGTCATCGCTGTCTGTTTTCTGTCCCGCAGCAGCTATAAAGACACATCCAGAAACTCTGCAGTCCAATTATTTAGCCCTTATTTCAATTTCCTCGTGTGGTCGTGGCTCCTCGGGCTCTTACTGGAACATCCAAACCACGAACTGAGAAAAAAAACAACTCAACTACCAGACTGGAAAACAAAGAGAGGCTGGACAGAAGTCAGGAGATGTCGCCCGTTGCACATGAGATCCAGATGACGACGGCGGCCGGTCATCGCCTGCTTCGTTTCTCTCTGGTTGATGAGATGTTTGTGGCGGGGAGGCGACAGCTGCTGTCGAACTGCTCCGGGAGAAAAAGACACATATTAGAGCGTCTGTACATGACCTGACGGCCCGATGTGCGCGGGACGTGCAGTCACTAGCCGCTCTGCTGGACGCTGAATTGTTTTCCCACTTAAGTCGACGCTGTTCCCCTCTAGCATCATTTCTGGAGTAATGTTTGGACGTAGGTGACGTAGTAAAGTATGTGGTGGTTGGAGGGGGGGTCAGTTTGTGTCAAACCAAAAGTCTTTTTAATGATTGATTTTGACCTGAGCCACGTCGACCCAGATCCTGAGATCAGGGTTTTTTAATTAGCTGCTTTAACTAAACAAAGAGCGAGCTGTGTGTGTCTGTGGCCAACGACTGTTTGACAGCAAGCTTTATTTTGAAAGTCTAACTGGACGTTGCTCATTAATTGTTGCTCAGCTGATCTTTAGCAGAGGAGCTCGCTCACTGACACAAAGACGGAAGATGAATGTTAGTAACAGGCAAGGCGTAAAACAAGCAGAGAAATGTTCAGTACTGAGACACCAGCAGCATCAACCAGCCACACTCTGAAAATACAATGTGTTGAAATATATTGTACTATATCGATTATTCTGACTATATGAAGTCGTTTAGACTGCAGGAGGACTGAGGAGTTCCCTTGGATGATTCCTTTGTCTGTTTTACTTTAACGTGACGATTATAAACTCAAGGAATCAAACTGCAGTCGTCGCTCACATGCAACAGGTGCCACAATCCCCAGACAGCCTCTACATCTCACTAGGCGGGCAGTTTGTTTCACTCACCGAGTCCATTAAGCGGCTCCTGAAGCCGGTCTGTGCAGCTTCTCGAAGTCCAGAGATCCTGCTGCGATTCCCTGTCAGCTGCAAACTTCCAGCAGACGTTTGAAGCAGTTAGTTTCAGCAGTGGCTGTTTGAGGCGTCTGTGAAAAGCTCGGCTGTGAGCGTCTGGTGAGGAACTCCTCAGTCTTAGAAGATGAGTCAGCAGAAGTCTCCGGGGATGCTGGAGAGAACAAGTCCTCTTAAAGATCACGTTAAGCCAAAAGCAGAAGTCACCTACAGCGTGCAAGCGCTCTGAAGTGCTCACGACCGGTGATCCTTTCGTTGTTTCTTGCTGGACTTCGAAGTGATTCACAACCAGGACCAACTCTGCAGGTTCTACTGAGATCTTCCTAAAGACTGCTGGTTTTCAGGTTCAAACTTCTTAGTCCAGAATCAATAAAACAGTTTTAATCTTTCAGATTTCCCTCTGTACTTCTCGTCCAGACAACTTCAGACAAATCTTGTAGTCAGTGTCCAGATGGCCACATTTAAAGTCATGCTGCTGTCTGCTGGTCCGTGACTCGTCCCTTTAAAGTGTCCAGAACTTCTCTGACTCGGTGGTGAGGACCTGTTCGTGATCCCACACTTTGTGACGGTCTGCAGTCCGACCACTGAGCGAGAACTGAATCCTTTTGTCTGTCGGTCAGCTCTGCCATCAGCTCTGCAGCAGGTCTCAGTCCATACAGATGGAGACGCCTGGATCCTGTAAGCCCTGCTTCAGGACTGTCAGGCAGCTCCTGCAGACGCTGTGCTTCAGCGGCTCTGGTTTCTCCTCAAACTGCTGCTGCCTCTCCCCGTCTGACGCTCCACACTGTGACTGAAACAGAGTGTGTGTGTTGGAGTGTGTGTCGCGCTCAGGCTTGTTAGTTCAGCCCCGTTCCTCTTCCTCTCCCCTTCAGCGTGCTGCACTCCGGCTTCTTCCTTTTCTTTCCTTTACTACCGACTGCATGTGTGTGTGCGTGTGTGTGTGTGTGTGTCTGTGTGTGTGTGCGTGTGTGTCTGTGTGTGTGTGTGTGTGTGTGTGTGTGTTTTGGGTGAACGGAGGCGGCTCCTCCAGCGTCCCTCCTCTCAGACGGGAGAGACTCTCCCCCATCTCTCCTCCCCTTCACCCCACTCTTATATTTACATGCTACTGTACCTCCCCCCTCCTCCTCCTCCTCCTCCTCCTCCTCCCGTTACCACGGCAGCAAATCTCTGCTAAGGTTCAGTCCCCACATGAAGCTCTCAGAGAACCTCGCCAAATTAAAAGTCCCCCCTTCCTCCTCCCTCTGTACTCCACCTCTCCCTCTGTACTCCTCCACCTCTCCCTCTGTACTCCACCTCTCCCTCTGTACTCCTCCACCTCTCCCTCTGTACTCCACCTCTCCCTCTGTACTCCACCTCTCCCTCTGTACTCTTGTACCAAACATGGAAAGCGCTCCAGTAAAAACTGCCCTGGGCATGTTGGTAACTGCCCCATTTGTAAAAATGCAGATAAAGTTCTGCTGAGGAGTTTAATGCTTTTAGTGTGTGTGTGTGTGTGTGTGTGTAATTAGTAATGGAATTAGTGTGGAAACAATAATTAAAGCTGTATTTAGAGATTTGTGGCCACTAGAGGGCAGAGTCCAGTGTGGTAAGTTCACTGTCTGTGATAACAGTGGGACAGTTTACACTGAGATGAACTGCATTATAAGTGAAGCACACTGAGAGAGTTCAGCGGCTTCTTGCTCGCTCACTCTCTCCTTTTCTCTTCTTAGCTTCCTCCGTCAGCGTCCTCTTCACTCTCTGCTCCTCTGCCATCATGTGCACAGAAGCTGCTGACTGCTGGGCCTGGCAGCGTCTGGTTTGTGTGATAGAAGTGAAATCAGCATCCAGCAGCAGACTCGACTTTGTTCTGAATATTCAGACACGTGGAGCAGAGCGTTTTTTGTCCCTGTAATTGCCAATTAAACCATGTGGCGTACGGCGAGCTCGTCTGGTTTTGGCAGCGTGCCGTTCTCCTTAACATTATCCTCATCTGAGCCGCCATGTTGCAGCCGGACATTATCACAGCCTGCTCGTTAGCTCGCAGCCTATAATCTGAGGTCGCTCGTTTGGGGCAGAAGCTTATCTGCAGGTACGTTAATGAACTAAAACACATTCAAAAAGAGGCTGCCAGCAAATATGTCTGCTGTTCACCATCAGTCAGAGTCAGTCAGTCAGTCAGTCAGTCAGAGTCAGTCAGTCAGTCAGAGTCAGTCAGAGTCAGTCAGTCAGTCAGAGTCAGTCAGTCAGAGCTGTGTTGCAGCACCTCCTTGTGGCTGCTTTTGACCTCATTCAGGATGTCTCCTCACTGACTGCTTCCTTTCCTATCTCCTTCAGAGGATGCACCCTCCGTTATCAAGGAGACGACGTGTGAACATGAACAGACGTGCTGACATCGTTCGTTTCGGTTCATTTCAAATGGAGCCGGCTGAGAATGAACAGGATCAGTCATGCATTCATTCAACTAATAATATCTGTGTTTATGAGAGCTGAACACAAAACTACAACGTTTGACAGTGTCAGCTCTGGCGTGGCCATCAGAGGTCGCAGTGTTCTTCAGCATGTAGCGACAACAAGGAAATATGAAGAGCAGTTTATTAGTTTGCACATTTACATTCCTGAGAAACAAACATAAAAAAACTTCACACAAGGAGAAAAAGTGAAAAATATGAAGCAGATTTTTGCTCAATGCGTCATTATTATTGTTATTATTATTTAAAGTGAAAATGTTAAAAAAGAAAATTCATCACTTTATAACCCGACGTCACTGCAGACCAACAAACTGTGAGAAAATCTGAATGTTTCCACTAAAATCTTTAAATGTGAGCACTGCAGTCAGTCCTGTTTGATTACAGAAGAATAATTTAAAGACGTGGTACATAAAAATCTGAATATCATCAATCATAATATTCATCAGCACTCTCTTTGTTTAACCTGTGGAAGACGCTGAGCTGACGAAGCTTCTTGATCTTAAAGCGCTGCTGGAAAACTTGAATATATATATATATACATATGTGTGTGTGTATGTGTGTGTGTGTGTGTGTGTGTGTGTGTGTGTGTGTATACTGTATGTACAGCGGTATATTTCAGAGTCTGACTCGTCTCGATATAAAACCTGATGCCGTGTTTCTGAGAGTCACTCAGAGATGACGGCCGTAACGTAGACGCTGATTTAATCCAACAGGATTATTGTTGACAATGACCCGCCTCCGCCTTTAATGGATTGGGCTGAAGTTGTCTTCCTGCTCTGTGATTGGCTCGTCAAGCTGTTGGTCTGCACTCCAGCTCCTGTTGGAGGAACAGTCAGTTACATTACATCTGTCAGTTATGAATATCTACACACACACAATATGGACAAAAGTATGTGGACAGACGAGGTCGTTAAAGTGCTTCTCTAACAGTCAGACACCAGAGCGTCAGCGAGTTCAGAGATCAGGTCCGGCTCACAGTCCGTGTTTCTAGTTCCCAAAGCTGTCGAATGCTTTTGAGGTGTGAGCTCTCCGTGTGCTCCTCCGTCAGCGTCCTCTTCACTCTCTTCTCCTCTGCCATCATGTCCATAGAAGCTGCTGACTGCTGGGCCTGAACACCCCTTCTTCTTTTTCTTCTTCTTCTTCTTCTTCTTCTTCTTCTTGGTGCTCCGCACTCACAGTCCAGGCAGCCTGGCTAACAGACTGAGCTAACATGAGCTAACAGCAGCTAACAGACTGAGCTAACATGAGCTAACAGCAGCTAACAGGCTGAGCTAACATGAGCTAACAGCAGCTAACAGACTGAGCTAACATGAGCTAACAGCAGCTAACAGACTGAGCTAACATGAGCTAACAGACTGAGCTAACATGAGCTAACAGCAGCTAACAGACTGAGCTAACATGAGCTAACAGACTGAGCTAACATGAGCTAACAGCAGCTAACAGACTGAGCTAACATGAGCTAACAGCAGCTAACAGACTGAGCTAACATGAGCTAACAGCAGCTAACAGGCTGAGCTAACATGAGCTAACAGCAGCTAACAGACTGAGCTAACATGAGCTAACAGCAGCTAACAGACTGAGCTAACATGAGCTAACAGACTGAGCTAACATGAGCTAACAGCAGCTAACAGACTGAGCTAACATGAGCTAACAGCAGCTAACAGACTGAGCTAACATGAGCTAACAGCAGCTAACAGACTGAGCTAACATGAGCTAACAGCAGCTCCAGCTGTCAGCAGTTTACTTCACTGTCCATCATAAACTCTGTAAATCACAGAGAGTTGAGGCGGAGCAGCCGGAGGACATCAGAGGGAAAACCAGGAAACATTTTCTCCATAAAATCTGATCCAGTTTCACCAGAATCAGTGAAATAGTTGGTGTGTGTGACTTAGTGCCGTAAAGCGTTACGTACTTCTCCCGACCCGGAGCCCAAAGTTACATAGTGTGAGAACAGACGTACGACTGACAGAGACACCGTTCACCTGATCACAGGTCAGCTGATCACAGGTCACTTGATCACAGGTCAGCTGATCACAGGTCACCTGATGTTACCTGATGGTAACAGACATTTATTAGAGTGTAAAGTTTAATAAAGTTGATTTCAAATCAAAACTGTGGGCTGATTATTGTATGACATGAATGTGCTGAATGCTCCATGTTGCAGACGCAGACATACAGAGAGCCACAGATGGAGAATAGATGCACAGACATCAGCTCAGCCGACAGACATGAGCCAAGCAGTTTTTGTCTTTGACGGTCTCGGCTGCTGCAGCTCTCTGCATAATCCACAACACAAACAGAACTGCTGGGAAATCAACTCTCACACACAACGCTGGACGAGGGAGATTACCGTGCTGTTGACAGGCTGCTGTGCTGTTTTGTCAGTACAGTGAGGCGGCTTCAGGTCCTCCACAAAACTTCTGCATGTGCTCTTTATTTCAGGCATTAACAGACTCCGGATGCTCAGTTTACCATTTTAACCTAAACTTTACCCAGAGGCTAAAATGAATTTAAGAACTGATCGAGGAGGAAGTTCACGAACCTGAAGACACTGAACACATTTGATATCCAGAACCAACAGAAGTAGTATGATGATAAAAAGTGTATTTTTAACTTTAATGTTACTCAAAATAATTCAGTTTTGACTCCTTCAGACCTGAATTGTAAGAATATATCGTGTGATCTACATAAATGACTCTCAGTCTTTGCAGCTGCAGAGCGGTTCGACTGTTTTGCAAGTGAACAAAGTCCGGCAGGTAAAACGTTTGTGGAACGCTCCAGGTGAGACATGGAGAGTGGAAAAGTCAGGAGGGTTCATCCTCTGGGGTCCACGAATGCTTTCACGCCAATCCATCTGATACTAGTTCAGGTATGACATTCATTCAACAGGATCATTAACCGCAGAGATGGAGTGACACGTGAACACGCCGCACAGATCAGAAACACACAGCAGACACGCAGCAACGCACGGCCTCCAGAGAAGCTTTTATTCTTCAGCCGCTCGACGTGCGAGACACTCAAACAGTTTTAGACAGGGTTGATCACGATCACGTCTGTGTCAAATATCAAATATATATCTCGTCTGTCCATTGGCTGTTATTATTTTACCAGCACCATGGACATGATCCGCCTCTGTGCTTAAAGTTTGGTTAGGCACAAATAAATGTCAAAACAAAACGTTCTCTGAGCGTCAGAGTCACGTTTGACGTTACTGTATAATACTGCCAAACAGAAGAAAAACTGAGCACAGATGTTCTGTCAGCCGGGTTTGGGAGTAAAACATTTCAGGACACAGCTGACAGACGGCTGGATGTCCGGTCTTTGGAACAATGAAAGTCCAAAGTCTGTGTTCAGCAAAACTAAATCACTATTTGTTCACACTGACTAGGTTACCGTTTCATAACTAGCATTGTTTTCGGAGTTTTACCGGTCTGGTTTGGTCTCCTTACTCAACGATCTCGTCCTCCTCGTCCTCAAAGTTCTCATCGCCGTCGTTGGCGGTGGCCTCCTGGTACTGCTGGTACTCGGACACCAGGTCGTTCATGTTGCTCTCTGCCTCCGTGAACTCCATCTCATCCATGCCCTCGCCGGTGAACCAGTGCAGGAAGGCCTTTCGGCGGAACATTGCCGAGAACTGCTCCGAGATCCGCTTGAACAGCTCCTGGATGGCCGTGCTGTTGCCAATGAAGGTGGCGGCCATCTTGAGCCCCCGGGGAGCGATGTCGCAGACGGCCACCTTGACGTTGTTGGGGATCCACTCCACGAAGTAGCTGCTGTTCTTGTTTTGGACATTCAGCATCTGCTCGTCAACCTCCTTCATGGACATGGGCCCGCGGAAGACGGTGGCGACGGTCAGGTACCGTCCATGGCGAGGATCGCAGGCAGCCATCATGTTTCTGGCGTCGAACATCTGCTGGGTGAGCTCAGGAACGGTGAGCGCTCGGTACTGCTGGCTCCCCCTCGCCGTCAGAGGAGCGAATCCCGGCATGAAGAAGTGAAGTCTTGGGAAAGGCACCATGTTGACGGCCAGCTTGCGGAGATCTGCGTTGAGCTGTCCGGGGAAACGGAGCGAGGTCGTCACGCCGCTCATGGTAGCCGACACCAGGTGGTTGAGGTCGCCGTAGGTGGGCGTTGTGAGTTTAAGAGTGCGGAAGCAGATGTCATAAAGAGCTTCGTTGTCGATGCAGTAGGTCTCGTCTGTGTTTTCAACCAGCTGGTGGACCGACAGGGTGGCGTTGTACGGCTCGACCACAGTGTCCGACACCTGGAGGATCGAAAGCAGAGCAGATATGAAGTGACGCAGAGAGGTGTGACGGAAAAAGACAACGCTTCCCTGCTCGGGTCTCTGGCTGATACCTTAGGAGAGGGCATGACGCTGAAGGTGTTCATGATCCGATCAGGGTACTCCTCCCGGATCTTGCTGATCAGTAGGGTGCCCATGCCGGAGCCGGTGCCGCCTCCCAGAGAGTGAGTCAGCTGGAAACCCTGAAGGGAGGAACATGGAGGATGAAGCTGGAGATTTGTCTCTTTGAGGTTTGACATTCAAGACGTTAAATAAAAGAGCTGACAGGACAGTAATGATGATGAAAAGCAGGCTTCATCCTCTGGGGACCATGAATGTGAAGCTGTGGCGTGGCTAAAAACGCACCATGTACCCTGTGACCTCTGGCCTTTTGGGGCCTCGAGGTGTAGCCCGGTTGGTGATGCCAACAAATGGCTCCACCTCCTGAGGTTCAACCCAGCCAATGAGATCGTTTCTACCTCGGACACACAAAAAGCTAAAAAGCCGTGTTAGTCTTCCTCACCTGGAGACAGTCGCAGTGCTCACACTCCTTCCTCACTATGTCCAGGACCGAGTCCACGAGCTCTGCCCCCTCCGTGTAGTGACCTTTGGCCCAGTTGTTCCCGGCACCTGTC
The DNA here is from genome assembly GCA_023373845.1 of Nibea coibor. NCBI lineage: Eukaryota > Metazoa > Chordata > Actinopteri > Sciaenidae > Nibea > Nibea coibor. Next base: position 612,689 of record CM041736.1, on the reverse strand, counting down.
TGACCTGCAGACAGCCAATCAGCACGGAGAACATCCATCTGTGAAATGTAAAACGATCGCCACAACAGATGGGAATGTGTGCACAGACACACACTCGCCTGCTGACCCATTTCTTTCTGCGTACAGGGTGGCTGCTGGGTGTTATTTCATGTGTGTGTGTGTAGCAGAAGGACAGAGTGAGACGTGGAAGCTCCTGCTGAGACATCAGTTTATAAAACAAAGCTGCAGTCATCTGTCTGTTTACAGAAGCTTAATGCTGCAAACAATGAAGTCTCCTTCAGAGAGTTATTTCACTCTTGACTCTCTTCCAGCTCCTCGTTTTGGTTTTGCATCACCTGCTTTGGTGTAATGAAACGTATAATGTCAGGGATCATCACGTTTAAACCTGGACTGTGTATTAATCAGGTTCATGGAAGCCGTCGTTCTCACCAAAGATGAAGTTGTCTGGTCTGAAGAGTTGTCCGAAGGCTCCTGAGCGCACACTGTCCATAGTTCCTGGTTCCAGGTCGACCAACACGGCCCGAGGGACGAATTTATGTGCTGCACAAACAGAGAGGAGCAGACGTTACAGGGCGGCTCGATGACACGCTGAGGTTAGTCACAGTTAGTCACGTCATTTTCTGAACTCATCCCACGCGCTTCAGGCGCTTCAAAATGGCCGCTCGACCGCTCCTATGAGTGGGCGTGGCTTCAGCGCCTTCAGAGGACATTTTAAAATGTCAGACGGCTTTAAGTCTAAAGAAAACATGACGCGGCCTCATTGTTGTCTTCACTCAGTATGAACTGTCCGACACCAATCTTATCACCACACACACAAACACACACTCACACACACACACTCACAGGACGCCTCATTGTAGTAGACGTTGACCCTGTCCAGCTGAAGAGATGAGTCGCCCACGTAGCTGCCTGCAGGGTCGATGCCGTGCTCGTCACTGATCACTTCCCAGAACTGAAGAAGAAGAACAGACTGTGACTCTGACACCAGAACCAGACTGTGACTCTGACACCAGAACCAGACTGTGACTCTGACACCAGAACCAGACTGAGGTACCAAATGCAGCTCTCACACACACGGAGCAGTGTGGTGATCCTAACCACTAATACTCTGTCTACACCCGAGCTGGAAACCAACAAAAACTCATTTTTAGATATTTTTAAATTTTAAAAAGTATTTAATAAAATTCTAATTATAACATTCTTTAAATTCTAAAAATCATTATTTTTAATGTGTGTGTGAGTCACTGTGAATGAGGACTGATAATAACATTGTAAAGTTCTGATGAAAACACTGACTGACTCTTTCATTAACTTTCATTTGAACACTCTCCGTGTGTCAGCCTGATGTGTCGGGAATGTTCGGAAACTTTCGGACTAATGAATAAAGTTCCGTCCTCGTTACCTTGGTACCGATCTGGTTCCCGCACTGTCCCGCCTGGATGTGAACGATCTCTCTCATGTTTCTGTCCGTCGTCTGTCTCCGGTGCTCCGCTGGTCTGTCGGTGCTCCGCCGCTGCTCCGGATCCGACGTGCGTGACTGTTAAACGGGAGCGCGCGGCCGGCTCCATCTCCTCCTCCTGCTTTCACGCGCATTGACGCGGCCACGCCCTGAAGGTCCATTTCCTCCCACTCAGCATAAACCCCTGTGTATGACGTCACACCAAAGCGTCACAGAGTCATCCCTCTGTGTAACCATGACTACAGCTGTACTCGAGTATTTACTCTGATTACATTACTTCTGATCAATCATCATCCAGGTCACAGCAGCAGACCCAGCAGCAGCTAATATCACTGACTAGTCCAGCAGCAGTCAGCCCAGCTCGGCGTCTGTCTTTCAGCCTTTTATTTCACCAAGCTCTCACCAACCACTAAAAGTCAGTCCCAGATTTACTCTTGTCCGGCGGCTTCTTGCTCGCTCACTCTCTCCTTTTCTCTTCTTAGCTTCCTCCGTCAACGTCCTCTTCACTCTCTGCTCCTCTGCCATCATGTCCATAGAAGCTGCTGACTGCTGGGCCTGAACACAAACAACAAACAGAGCTAACATGAGCTAACAGCAGCTAACAAACAGAGCTAACATGAGCTAACAGCAGCTAACAAACAGAGCTAACAGCAGCTAACAAACAGAGCTAACATGAGCTAACAGCAGCTAACAAACAGAGCTAACATGAGCTAACAGCAGCTAACAAAGAGAGCTAACATGAGCTAACAGCAGCTAACAAACAGAGCTAACATGAGCTAACAGCAGCTAACAAACAGAGCTAACATGAGCTAACAGCAGCTAACAAACTGAGCTAACATGAGCTAACAGCAGCTAACAAACAGAGCTAACATGCGCTAACATGCGCTAACAGCAGCTAACAAACAGAGCTAACATGAGCTAACAGCAGCTAACAAACAGAGCTAACATGCGCTAACATGCGCTAACAGCAGCTAACAAACAGAGCTAACATGAGCTAACAGCAGCTAACAGACTGAGCTAACATGAGCTAACAGCAGCTCCAGCTGTCAGCAGTTTACTTCACTGTCCATCATAAACTCTGTAAATCACAGAGAGTTGAGGCGGAGCAGCCGGAGGACATCAGAGGGAAAACCAGGAAACATTTTCTCCATAAAATCTGATCCAGTTTCACCAGAATCAGTGAAATAGTTGGTGTGTGTGACTTAGTGCCGTAAAGCGTTACGTACTTCTCCCGACCCGGAGCCCAAAGTTACATAGTGTGAGAACAGACGTACGACTGACAGAGACACCGTTCACCTGATCACAGGTCAGCTGATCACAGGTCAGCTGATCACAGGTCACCTGATCACAGGTCAGCTGAGCACAGGTCAGTGTGGGTCAGCAGGAGGTCAGACGTCAGGTTATCAGAGGAGTTGAATGAAGCTGAATGGTGAATATTTGCTGTAACATTGGTCAGGACTGTGCTGAGCGGGTTTCCTCATGTGAACATGTGCCACACATTCCCACAGAGACGAGGAAGCCTCGGTCAGCTGCCGCTGAGGTCAGCAGCAGGCTCAGTTTACACATCACGGAGCTCTAAAACATCTCTGATGCTGAACGTCTGCTCCGCTCACTGACTGTCAGTCACACAGCTCCTCTCCTGACGTCCACACGAGGAGCTGCAACAGACTGAAGCTCCACAAACGTCTGCAGCTGATCAGATTTAACAAAGACAGCAGCTGAGCTGTACACCAAGCTTTGTGATGTCAGGACAGAGGACAGTCTTCACACAGTCTCTGAGACTGTTGTCTTCACACAGTCTCTGAGATTCATTCAAATATTCACAGTCAAAACATTTGAACACATCGCCATCTTGTGGAAGAACTGAAGAAAGGAAAAAAACATTTAGGGAAACAGCTGAGAAGGAACAGTCTGCGGGGACGTCTCAGAGACTACGTCCAGGTTTTAGACAGTCTGCAGGGACGTCTCAGAGACTACGTCCAGGTTTTAGACAGTCTGCGGGGACGTCACAGAGACTACGTCCAGGTTTTAGACAGTCTGCGGGGACGTCACAGAGACTACGTCCAGTTTTAGACAGTCTGCGGGGACGTCACAGAGACTACGTCCAGGTTTTAGACAGTCTGCGGGGACGTCACAGAGACTACGTCCAGTTTTAGACAGTCTGCGGGGACGTCACAGAGACTACGTCCAGGTTTTAGACAGTCTGCGGGGACGTCACAGAGACTACGTCCAGGTTTTAGACAGTCTGCGGGGACGTCACAGAGACTACGTCCAGGTTTTAGACAGTCTGCGGGGACGTCACAGAGACTACGTCCAGTTTTAGACAGTCTGCGGGGACGTCACAGAGACTACGTCCAGGTTTTAGACAGTCTGCGGGGACGTCACAGAGACTACGTCCAGTTTTAGACAGTCTGCGGGGACGTCACAGAGACTACGTCCAGGTTTTAGACAGTCTGCGGGGACGTCACAGAGACTACGTCCAGGTTTTAGACAGTCTGCGGGGACGTCACAGAGACTACGTCCAGGTTTTAGACAGTCTGCGGGGACGTCACAGAGACTACGTCCAGGTTTTAGACAGTCTGCGGGGACGTCACAGAGACTACATGTTTCTGGTTCTTTATAGTTTAACAGCAGTCACCCTCTTCTGGACGTCACTACTTTCTTTGTTACATTCTTTTTATGAACCCAGCTAAGACAGGTAAGTTAAGTTCTTTATTTTTCCTGCTTCCTGTTTACAGTGATTGATGATGTCCATGTTTCCGGGTCTCCTCACCAGCTGTCCTCGTCTTCCGGCCCTCCGGAACTGTTAACTCTGGCTTCCTGTTTCCGTCGGACGTTTGACACGGACGCACTAAGGCGGTGCGCTTGAACGCTGTCCCGCGCGCAGCCGAGCGGAGGTGTCACGTCACTCTGACCTCACCGTCCAGGTGATGATGTCATGACTCGACATGAAGTTTCGAGGGAAAATCGTCGACGTCGCGTGTCTGAACCATTTCACCCGTGAGTCAGCTGACCGCCTTCTTCCGGGACGTGACGCTGCTAACCTGTTAGCCTGTTAGCTCGGGAGTGTAGCCATGACTGTCAGAGTCACGTGACGTCTTACCGCAAGTTTATCAGGCGCGTGAGCGCGTCACGTGACGTGCGCTCGTCGAACAGCGTGATTAACGGTTCCTCGTCCTCTCCAGGTGTCATCACCACCGTCTCCAGGCTGACCAAGACCTGCGTGCTGCGGCTCACTCCGGACAACCTGCTCTTCGTCCTGTCCGGCAAGGTGGCCGATGGAGGCGTCAGCATGTGGTGTGAGCTGTCACAGGTGAGTGAGTGGTCATGTGGTGTGAGCTGTCACAGGTGAGTGAGTGGTCATGTGATGTGAGTGAGTGGTCATGTGATGTGAGCTGTCAGGTGAGTGGCCATGTGATGTCTGCGTGGTCCTTCGGGTCCGAGCAGCCGTACAGAGAACGTTTCCCCCTCTGCAGGCCAACTTCTTCGACGAGTACCAGATGGAGGGCGTATCCTCTGAGGACAACGAGATCTGCCTGGAGGTGACTCCAGAGAACCTGTCCAGAGCGCTGAAGACGGTCCAGAACGCCAAGGCCGTCAAAGTGAAACTGACCAAGAAGCACTGTCCCTGCCTCACCATCGCAGCCGAGCTGGTACGGACCCGAGGGTAGCCGCTGTTAGCTCATCTTAGCTCAGTTTGTTAGCCGCTGTTAGCTAATGTCAGCTCAGTTTGTTAGCTGCTGTTAGCTCTTCTTAGCTCAGTCTGTTAGCCGCTGTTAGCTAATGTCAGTCTGTTAGCCGCTGTTAGCTAATGGTAGCTCAGTTTGTTAGCCGCTGTTAGCTAATGGTAGCTCAGTCTGTTAGCCGCTGTTAGCTTATGGTAGCTCAGTTTGTTAGCCGCTGTTAGCTAATGTCAGCTCAGTTTGTTAGCTGCTGTTAGCTCTTCTTAGCTCAGTCTGTTAGCCGCTGTTAGCTAATGTCAGTCTGTTAGCCGCTGTTAGCTAATGGTAGCTCAGTTTGTTAGCCGCTGTTAGCTAATGGTAGCTCAGTCTGTTAGCCGCTGTTAGCTTATGGTAGCTCAGTCTGTTAGCCGCTGTTAGCTTATGGTAGCTCAGTCTGTTAGCCGCTGTTAGCTAATGTCAGCTCAGTTTGTTAGCCGCAGCTAGCTAATGTCAGCTCAGTCTGTTAGCCGCTGTGTTGCCCAGCATCTTGTCTCAGTGGCAGAGCGCTGTCTTCTCTGTCCAGCCCACCCTGTCCAGCATCAGTCGGGTCGTCACTCACGACGTCCCAGTTGACGTCATTCCCCGGAGACTCTGGCACGAGTTCAAAGAGCCGAGCATGCCGGACTTCGATGTAAGTGAGCCTGCGACGAGGAGCGGTACGCGTCCAGATCCTGATGGAATGTTGTAGGACAGATTCCTCTGTGAAACATCCCGTCTGTCTCTGCAGGTGAGCGTCTACCTGCCTCCTCTGAAGACGATGAAGAACGTCGTGGACAGAATGAAGAACCTCTCCAACTTCCTGGTCGGATGATGTTCCTGAAACTCGCAACATGGAGAAATGTAGTGGACTTTATTGTTTAGTTTAGTTTGTTTGATGTGAATTAAAGTGTGTGTGTGTCTGTGTGTGTGTGTGTGTGTGTGTGTTTGGATCAGGTAATGGAGGCCAACCTGAGTGGAGAGATGAACTTAAAGATCGAGACGGATCTGGTTTCAGTCACCACTCACTTCAAAGACCTGGGAAACCCTCCATGGGGTAAAAACATATATTAACAATTCTGACATGCTAATATGAGCTAAGTAACACACACCAACTATTTCACTGATTCTGGTGAAACTGGATAGTTAGCTGCTGTTAGCTCATGTTAGCTCAGTCTGTTAGCTGCTGTTAGCTGCTGTTAGCTCAGTCTGTTAGCTGCTGTTAGCTCATGTTAGCTCAGTCTGTTAGCTCATGTTAGCTCAGTTTGTTAGCTGCTGTTAGCTCATGTTAGCTCAGTTTGTTAGGTGTGAACACAGTAGTATGTGATGATGTCATTTCCTGTCACAGGTTACGTGCTCTTGAGGCTTTAGTTCTGGACCTGGTCTGTCTCTCCTCCTCCTCCTCCTCCTCCTCCTCCTCCTCTCCTCTTTGGCTTCCACTCATCTGCCTCCTCTTCCTCCAGGTGATGATGCCTCCCAGGACGGTGGTCCGTCTCAGAGCAGGGACCCAGAGGCCATGGCCCAGGCCAGAGTGGACATCAGGAAGCTGCAGCAGTTCCTCATGGGGCAGCAGGTCAATCCTAGCAAGGCCATGTGCAGTGAGTTAACCCAAGATGTGATGAGACCAGATGTGATGAGACCAGATGTGATGAGACCAGATGTGATGAGACCAGATGTGATGAGACGCAGGATTCCATCATGGAAAACCTGGAAATCCAGATACAGGCTGTAACGTTGTCCTCTTGTCCCCTCAGACATCGTCCATGAGAGGGTCGTCCACCTGATTCTGCTGCATGAAGACGTGTCGCTGCAGTATTTTATCCCCGCTGTGGCGTAGACGCTCTGCACACGACTCCTGTCACCTGCTTACCTGCTTCAGGTGCCACGCAGCAGAGGAAGGAACCCATGAGACCAACGTCCTGATGGACAGTGTGTGAAAGACTTGACCCACTAAGCCTCAGTAACATGAACATGCAGGTCAATGTAGATAGAGTAGATGGAGGAAATAGTTTGAGACTGTTTGTGCTCTGCATTAAAGTGTCCTGACATTCACAGAATGTGACGTGAGCTGAACTTTTCTTCATTTCATTCAAATTGATATAAAAAGTCTCGGGACATCTCGTTGCTGAACGTCTGCGTGGAGCAGCAACCACTGCAGCTGTAAGGAGAAGCAAAGTGCCAGAAACTGCAGTTCCTCTGATGGCCAGCACCCTGGTGGGGGCCCAGCACTGAGCCCTGCGGGCCTGTCCGAGCCAGGATACACGCTGAGTCATGGTAACATGAGATGAGCTGCACTCCTCAGACCAGCTGATGGAGGCCCGTGGTGCTGTGTGAGCCCTCTGTCAGCCATGCAAGTCTACTAAGTTAAGGAGAAGAGTAAACAAATCCAATAACTCCTTAAATTCCTTTGGACCGAGGTTCTCTTTCTGAATGTCTTCAGTTGGTCCGTGTACTGGAACATGTGGCAGAGGGTGTGGTTACACAGGGATCTGGACTGTGAGGGTTCTTTGACATGTTCTGGGGACTTGGTGCAAAGACATGATTTGTTATCACAGTGTGTTTTACCACTGTTCATTCTACAGACGAAACTATTTAAAGTCTGCAGTACTTGAAAATGGTTCAGTCCAGGTTTGTTCTGTTTCATGAAAAGTTGCACAATTTTATTGTGTCAGTCTCTTCAGGTCAGTCTTACACACACACACACACACACACACACACACACATACGTGTGCACATATGCTAATAAAGGTTTTGCATCTTTATCACCTCTGTGGCTCAGGAGGTGGTTATCAGATGATCGGGGGTTTGATTCCCTCCGGTCTATTGAAGTGTCCTTGAAGCCCAGAATGCTCCTGAAGGCTGTGAATGAGATAAGTACACGCCTGACACAGCTACCCAGAATGCAATGCACCATGACGTGCTTACCTACCCTGGTGACAACGCGTTACTTAGAAAGAACAAACTGAGAACATGAATGTTTCTGCTGTCGCTCCTTTTTAAGCATATCGGTGCTTCACACAACACATTGTTGAGCTGGTTCACCTGGCTCCAGATAAAGACCGCTACCTGTAATTCTCCCAAAACATGCTGTGCAGGTTGGGGCCCCCTGGTGGCTGCACATAGTAAGAGACGGCCACACATGGAATACAGTTGTATTATGTCAGCAGTGTGTCAGACATGTTCTGTCCAAGTAATCAAACACGTGTCTGTAATATTTTAATGCACGTTGTTTTATTTTATTTTTACAGGATGTACAAGTTGATCAAACTCTGCGAGTCTTTCCTTACTGCACCGTGACAGGTGATGCTGCAGAACATCAAAGCATAGATAGAAACCTCTTTCCATCCATCCGTCACTTCAACATGTCTGAGGCGACACGCTCAGGGCACGGCGGCTTGTAGCATAACAAATGTTTTCCAAGGTTCGCTCTGTGATCCATCGTGTAAGAGTGGGAGCAAATCTGTCTTTGCAGTTCAGCAGTATTACTCTCCAAAGACGAAGTGCAGCAGTGGCTGAGACAGATCCTGTGATACTCAGGCAGATGTTGCTCTTATGGCAAAAACATTGTGTGGCGGGAGACGACAGAGGAAATAAACCCTGAAAGTGGCAGGGAGCAGGTAACCAAGGCAACAGTGTCTGATGGTCATGTGATTTTCAGGAGTGCATCAAGGCTAAACAGAGGGGCGGGACATGGCTGTCATGGCCGCCGGGGAAATCCCCGCGCTGAACATGAGACTGTAAAACAGTCAGCTGTTCCAGATTCATCATCACACTCAGTTTCCTGCTTTTACTTCAGATTAAGTTCAGCTCTCCGGAAAGACGTGGATCCTTCTCACAGAGACCAGCGATCAGGTCTGAGCTGGCTGCACGTCCTTTCCTTCGCACCATGTCCATCACGCCTCGTGCTTTGTCTGCTCTGACTTTTCCTCTGACTGACTCCATCTCCTCATCGTTTATGACGCCACACTCAAGAAGTTTATCCAGAAGCTGGTTCAGAACAGGCTCAGACACTCGCTCTATAAACTCTGTACGAACTGAGAACAACCTGTCCTCTGCCGGGACTCTGTCCTCTGCCGGGACTCTGTCCTCTGCTGGGACTCTGTCCTCTGCTGGGACTCTGTCCACTGCTGGGACTCTGTCCTCTGCCGGGACTCTGTCCTCTGCCGGGACTCTGTCCACTGCTGGGACTCTGTCCACTGCTGGGACTCTGTCCTCTGCCGGGACATTCCTCTGTAGAGTTCCCCTTCCTGGACTAAAATAACCTGTGAAAAGACGATTATTTATGAACCAATGATCTGTCAGAAAATAAAAAATGTTGTCATGAGTTTGTGTGTGTGTGTGTGTGTGTGTCCATCTGTCCTCCAGTGTCTGTCCAACACTAACACTGCCTAACCACATGCTAAAGTAGCTAACTGCTAACTGAATCTGCCGTTAGCAGGCAACAGAACCGGGCTCAGCAGCCGGAGTGGACCGGGTTCGAGCACAGCCTCTGAATTATCTTCATGACTGTCAGCTGTGCAGATAACTGAGCGGACTACCAAAATGTTGACACGTCAGAGAAACTCTTGATCAGGTGTGTGAGCGCTGAATGTGACACTGTGATATCAGGTGGGTGCTGCTGCAGGAGGGTGAAGCCTTTACCTGTCAGAGGGACTACACAACTCCAGACTTCTCTCCTCTCGTGGTCCTGAACCTTCAAAGTCACTCTCTGTGGGTTTGTCGTCAGGTGAACCTCAAATGTTGGATGGAAATTTGGTCCATAGTTTGCACGAAAAGGTGCGCGCTGAAAGCAAGAAGCAGTTTATCATGCAGCCAGAAATCTATCAAACATAATTCTGTTTATGACCATGAGAAGTGACTTGGCTCACCTCAGGCTGTATTGTAAAGCCCTCAGGTTCACAGTGGACACTGTATGTTTGACGAACGAAGAGTTCACAGTCAGAAATGGTCGTGATGTTCCGAGAATCTCTGTGTTGAGCAGCAACCTTCAGCAACAGGTCATTTTTATTTTAGAGGTCATGCTCATAAACTGAAGTTCATTTTATTCATAGGGCACATTTAAAAACAACAAATGTTGACCAAGGTGTTTTACAGAGAGATGAGAATTACAGGTGAGCACAGATAGCTTTACCTTTTCCAGGTAGATGTTTACCGGCAGCAGAAATACATCGAGTATTGGGAACCCGACGTTTGGAGGTCGGAGGAACAGCAGAACTTGGGCGACTGTTGGCCTTGAGAACCACTGAAGTACATCCCCCATGAGGCCAAAGACAGAGAGGTGAGGGACCTTCACAACCACATGAGTGTCTGTAATCTCCAGAGGCTTCAAGATGCTCATCCCATCATCAGTGATGTGGACGACAGACAGCAGACCATCAACGAGCAACGCTGTGAAAGCAAAGAGCTCGTTAGAGTCCATCTCTGCCTCATTCATTTCTGACCACAGAGAGTTCAAATGAATCTATCGTCATTAACTCTGGAGCATCTCAGCGATGTGCCAGTTCACCTCTATCCTGTCATTTATTCATGTATTCTCATTTTCCCACATGTGTCTGTCTGATGTGTGCATTTGGTGTTAGCATAAACTCCACATGAAGTCACATTCATTCAAATATTTGTGATGTTACCAATTCATGTCTGAACAGTGACGGCGGCCATGTGTTTACCATCCTTTGTTTCACAGTGTGGCAGGTGGAGGCGACTGACAGCAGCATCCTCTGAACACTTGATATCGAACAGCAGCCCTGCAGCCGTCCCTCCAGCTGACTGGAGGAGGCTCTCATCCCATTGGACAGTTCTGTACAGCAGCTCCGCCTCCTGACCCATATCAAACACCAGGTCAGTCGAAGCACAGCGGAACACACCTGGACCAGGACACCTGAACCTGTCGAGGTGTGACAATGAAAGAAATTGAACTGTCAGTTGAAGGGAAAGCTCTAAATAGTTGGAGTGTGTGTGCTGCAAACAGCTGGGTTGGTTCTAAATGAGAGTCCAGGACAACACCGCTGCAACCGGCAGGTGTGGTATGAATATTCGACTTATAACGTTCAGCTCTGACTAGCTTAGCACAGACAAGTTGTTAGTTTGCTTGATTAGAAATCTCAGCTTGAATCACGAGAGAAGTTGGAATAGTGCTTGGTCATTATGTCTGATCACCTGTATGAAGATTCAGCTGTCCGTTCAGGTGAGAAGCATGATGGAGCCTGGAATTAAGAAAGGGACAGAGTTAGATCCACTTTGTCTGCACAGAGGACAAATGTACTCACAAGATATAACAATCAATGTTCACACTGAATGTTCATGTATTTCAAAATAAGTCAAATCTATTCTTTGTTTCTGTCACGTCCTGTCCTGGAGGACTGCACAGCTGCTCCTCTCTCACCTTTTGGTCGTCGTCGGGCAGGTGGAGCTTTTTCTTCACATCCTGTTTGACAGCAGAGTCAGCTGATGGAGACAGGAAGTGAAAAATAGAAGTGTTGTATAATGAGCACATGTTCATTTTAAGACCAGATTCTGACGTACCATAGCTTGATGAATGGGGGGCATGTTTCAATACTCACATTCTCTGTGTTTGTCAGCTGCCGTCCACTCACCACTGTATGGATAAAAAACAGTCCCAGTTATGGATCAAGTCCTGACACAGACGAACTGATCAAACACTTTGCATCGCATGTTCACCACAAGACTGCAACTGACTGCCAGCACTCATGTGCTCTGACTGCATTAGTGGAAATTTATGAAATTTAAGAGACATGAGATGAAAACGAAGGAGAAACTGCACTCAGTGTAAAATCACTGAGCTGAGCTGGATTACTCCTGGGAAGTGTTAAAGCTCTCACCCACCACGACAGAAACTCAAGGCTCCACAGCCAGTACAGGCATCTCTGTACATTTGGCTATCAGTGTTCTCATTCTTGTTGAAACAAAAGGAACTCCTACTGATTAGTTGGGCCGTGCACACAGTGGAAGGTAGAAATGCAGGGATACCCCATGTGAGGTTTGCATGAACCTTCCTGTGTTTAGAAGAATACTGAGACCAGCATGGACTGACTCCAACCCTGTACGGACCTGTCAGTCTTCAGAGTCTGCAGTCTGCAGTGTGGACTCTGCAGAAAATCACACAGCAGCTTCACTCCTGAATCCTGCAGGTCGTTGTAGCCCAGGTTCAAGTCTGTCAGATGGGAGGGGTTGGACTTCAGAGCTGAGGCCAGAGAAGCACAGCTGATCTCTGACAAACTGCAGTCCCACAATCTGAATAAAGAATAAATGATGTTGATAAAAATCCATTTATGATCCAATCAGACGTGTTCAGGTTTGAAATGTGCAGCTCAACATTACTATGTCCTAATCAATGAGCTTTTCTCTAACATGAGCAGAGTGACTTTGTCATTGTGTTATTGTGGATCATCATAATGTCAGCCTTCTACAGACATCATCCAAACGTCAGCACAACATTCAGACAACCATTCATGTCAACACAGATTAATAACATGCTGCTGATCTCAGTCAAGTCACGTCAAGTCAAATCAGACATGTTGGACTGAAACACTGTTCATTATTTCATTTATCACATGACCTTCTTCGTGCTGTATCTGGTAGCTTGGTAGGTAAATGTCATTCAAAGGAGATGGCTGGTTTGATGGTGTCATTCATGATCATCACTTTTGTGACTTAACCTGTTTGTTGAAGAGTTCTGCATCTTCTGATTGGTTCAAATGAGCAGCAGAACCAGAAGAACTGTGAGTTTGATCTTCATGGAGCTTCTCAAACTTTCCTGAACTTTATGATCCAAAGATCTCTGCATAAACTCCAGGTTTCATTTCTGTCTCTCTGTCTGTTCACACAGAAGCTCAAACTGTCTGCAGCCTGGTTTTATTTGTTATCACACACACTCTACAGCCTCATCAGCACCTCATCTTCACTGTCTGATGGACCACACTGTGACTCTGTGGAAGACAAAATCTGAACATTTATGAACCAAAGACAAAATAACTCCTCAGTGAACTGACCTCAGAGTCTTCAGTCTGCAGTGTGGACTCTGCAGAAAATCACACAGCAGCTTCACTCCTGAATCCTGCAGTTTGTTGTCACTCAGGTCCAGCTCTGTCAGATGGGAGGGGTTGGACTTCAGAGAAGCACAGCTGATCTCTGACAAACTGCAGAACCTCAGTCTGAGCAAGAAATAAATGATGATAAAAATCAATTGATGATCCAATCAGATGAGTTCTGTAAAATGAGTAGTAGTCATTGTGTTATTGTGGACATGATTATCTACTGAGAGTCTAATATCAGCTGCCAGAAGCAAGTGAACATTGTTATCAAAGAGTCAAGAGAAATGTGGACCACATTAACAGCCCAGTATGTGGTAAGGTAGTTAAAAAAGTGAAATGCACTTTCTATAGCATCATAAAATAATGTACTAAAATGTCCATCAAAATACAGTTATTAATGTGACTCAGACAGGTCTGAAATATGTTGGAAAACACAGACTGGGGGATAATGTTATTATTAATATCCAAGACTGAAGAAAAAAATCTTCAGGTATACATGAATGTCCTGGCCAGGCAGCACTTATGTTTGAGGGCCTTGTACATGTGAAGACCCTAGGATGTAGCCAAGGTCTGCCTGAGCATTACTCTGCTAGCTGCTTTCAGTTTGAGCAATAGAACATGACATGATGTGCTGTAACTCTGCAGAGTTGACAGAGGCAGAATTGAGTCAAAGCTCAAAATGGAGTTCTCTTCACTGTCCTCACCACTTTCATCTGAGGAAAGTTGCAGTTAGTTATTCAGAATCAGGACATTTTTATTGCCTTGTGATATCCTAATAATGACTGCTAAATTAGGATTCTGTTTTCGTATGAATAGCTCTATTTGCAAATAGATAGGCCATCAAGAGCTGCTTTCTGAATCAGAGCCTGAAATGTGCATGTTCTTGTTATTCCCCTCACATAGTTTGACAAAATAAATTCACTATCTAGTTAAATATATTTTAAAGTCGACTTTTGAAGGAGTTTGAGGATGTTTTCTTTGATGTTTCTATGACAAAAATATTTTCCAAGTGGTTTCATAAAATGGCTTGCCAACCCCAAATATAACAGATCTACTGAATAGATAACTAATTGAGAGTGAACTGACCTCAGAGTCTTCAGTCTGCAGTGTGGACTCTCCAGAAAATCACACAGCAGCTTCACTCCTGAATCCTGCAGGCTGTAGTTCAGACTCAGGTCCAGCTCTGTCAGATGGGAGGGGTTGGACTTCAGAGCTGAGGCCAGAGAAGCACAGCTGATCTCTGACAAACTGCAGCCCTCCAACCTGAATAAACAATAAATGATGTAACTTCAAAAGACCATGTTGTACAGCCAAACAAAAATGTAAATCTCTGTCAATATTATTTTGAATTTGAGTTTTTCTTCTTCACAACTACAGCACTCTTTTCACAGTGCTTCCCCAACATGTCTTCAGAATATCAAATTTGTTTCTGCTCTCCCAGTGCATTACTTTGTTTTCCAAGTTTGAAAACTTGCAAATGTTAATCTGAAATATGATGCACAGAGATTGGGAAAAAGTTTTAAAATGTTAAAACTTAAGTTTCAAAGGGGAAAAATTATATATTTTTCAGTATTTTGCATTGGCTGATTTGTTTGTCCAATTAAAGTCCAATTAAAATATTTTTTCAGGGTTAAGTGTGATTGACAGACTGCCCCACCAATGACTGACAAGCTCAGGATACACGCAATATTATTCCATAACATTTGACTCAAGCTTGCAAAATTTCCAAATATGTCAAGATGAATTGTAAAATGTGAAAAGACATAAATAATATTTCTTTTAACATGTAGTTTAAACTTTTCAATCAGTGGAAGTATCCTTATAACTTCATAAGATTGCTGGAAAATACTGAATATATTTGTTATTGTCTGACTGTTGAAATGGAGATTATTGATTGATTTGTTGTATTTCTGTATTTCTGTTTTTATTCTCATTTATTTTTTAATCAAACATGATGGGAATATAAGATTAAATCCAGAGCTGAAGAGGTTCACAGTGAATTATCCAGTGTAGATTTGTCTTGTTATATTCAGATTTGAAATGTGCAGCTCAACATTGATCTGCCACAGTCAATGGACTAAACCACAGAAGAAGAGCATTCAGATGCTCAGTGTGGATCAGTATAATATCAGCCTGATGTCTGCAGTTTAGTGTCAGCACAACTTTCACATCATATTAATCTCAGCACAGAAGGAAAAAATGTGTCTGACCTCAGAGTCTGCAGACTACAGCATGGACTCTGCAGAAAATCACACAGTAGCTTCACTCCTGAATCCTGCAGGTCGTTTCCACTCAGGTCCAGCTCTGTCAGATGGGAGGAGTTGGACTTCAGAGCTGAGGCCAGAGAAGCACAGCTGATCTCTGACAAACTGCAGCCCATCAATCTGAATAAAGAATAAATGATGTTGATAAAAATCCATTTATGATCCAATCAGATGTGTTCAGGTTTGAAAATATATATCTGAACATAAATTACCTTCAATTGTTCATGAAACATCAGATCTACAATAGTAACAGAGAGTCAGTGAACTGACCTCAGAGTCTGCAGTCTGCAGTGTGGACTCTGCAGAAAATCACACAGCAGCTTCACTCCTGAATCCTGCAGGTTGTTGTAGCTCAGGTCCAGCTGTGTCAGATGGGAGGGGTTGGACTTCAGAGCTGAGGCCAGAGAAGCACAGCTGATCTCTGACAACCTGCAGCCCCTCAATCTGAATAAAGAATAAATGATGTTGATAAAAATCCATTTATAATCTGGTCAGACATGTTTTTTTCAATCTAACGGTGTAATAATTAACAGAAGAAATTTTCTGCGGTTCATTTAATGTTTCTTTAATAGTATCTAACAGTTTATTTTGTTTTAGGTAAGCTAATATGTAGCAGTGTGATATTGTAGGATGTGGTGGTAATATACAATGAAAACTTGATTTTTAGAAAGAATACATTTAGTGATATGACTCATAGAATATTCCCTATATAATTAGGGGGTTAGGGAACCTAAGACCCTGTGAACATAGATAAGTATTTAAAAAGACATGTTCGACCGTGTTCGAATTGTCCTTGTGTATGTGTGTGTGTGTGTGTGTGTGTGTGTGTGTGTGTGTCTGTCTGTCTGTCTGAGTCTCTGTCTGTCTGTCTGTCTGTCTGTGTCTGTCTGTCTCTATCAAAATATCTTAAAATAAAATAAAAAACAAAACAAAAACTAAACTAAAAAAATTACATAAGCAGTGCTCTGACCTCAGTGACTTCAGTCTACAGTTTGGACTCTCCAGTCCAGCAGACAGCAGCTTCACTCCTGAATCCTGTAAGATGTTGTAACTGAAGTCCAGCTCTGTCAGCTGGGAGGGGTCAGATTTCAGAGCTGAGGCCACAACGTCACAGTGAGTCTCTGACAGTCCACAGCCAGAAAGTCTGTGATGACAAATATATTACAAAATATGTTATTATGAAAGAGGACATTCATGCATTCATCTCTCTCAGTTCACCAGCTTTATTAAACTCACACCTCCACATCACACATGGACTCAATAAGACAGTACCAATTCCCAATTGAACCAGAGACAGAAGGGCAACTGACCTGAGAATGCGAATAATAGCTGAAAACCAGGCAACTCCAAACAGACTCCAGACAGCAACTACCATGCATTAGTGATAAAGTACAGTGCTATGGTCTACAACTACCAGGTCTCTAAATGAGACCAATCAGCTGATATACATCAGCAACAGTGACACGAGAATAACATGAGAACAAATCCACCCAGGGCAGAGACTGAGCAATGCTGGAAGAGAATATGGGAGAAGGAGAACAACATGAATTCCCAGTGGTTCATGGACTTAAGAACAGACCACAGCCATCTTCCAGAACAATAACTAATAACCATCACATTGGCAGACATCCAAGATAGAGTATCAGGATTGAAGAGCTGGACAGCCCCAGACATGATCCACACCTACTGGCTAAAGATAACTGCACTCCATGAACGCCTGGCAGCACAAATGAACCAGCTGCTAATGGAAGGGACCCACCCAGACTGGCTGACTCAAGGACGCACAGTCCTGATCATGAAAGATCCCCAGAAGTGTCCAATCCCATCCAACTATCGGCTAATCACTTGCCTCTGTACAATATGGGAGCCCCTGTCAGGCATCATAGTGATAAATAGGCACATGGCCCAATACATGAGTGGGGCTCAGAAAGGAATTGGCAGGAATACCAGGGGAGCCAAACACCAGCTAATGGTCGATAGAGCAGTCACCCAAGACTGCAAGACCAACCTGTGCACCGCCTGGATTGACTACAAGAAAGCCTACAGTTCAGTGCCACACACATAGATACTGGAATGCCTGGAGATGTACAATATCACAATGCACAGAGGGTTTCACCCCAAATCCAGCACCCTGAGGCTGTAAACCAAGCGAAGCGAGGGAGGCCAGGGACTGGTGAGCATCCCAAGTTTAAAATGGAAGACCCCTCCTAAGGTGGTTGAGAATGACCAACCATGTAACAGTCATTAGAAAGAAACAGAAAACTGTCTTCATTAACTCCACAGCTACAAACAACCAACTGAAGATCTACATTTGATGTTCTCACAGCTCAAGAACATCTGTGAGAAACCGGAGACACAGTTTATGTAATAAACAAGTGGAACACTTGAATTTTAGATTGTGAACATCTGAAGAGCTGAACTACTGATCTGCTGAGTCATAATGTTCATCACATCTGGACTTACACAGCCTTTCTGCAGTTCCTCACAGCTGGAATCAGTCTCCGTCGTCCCTCCAATGATGTGCTGTACTTGTTCAGGTCCAACTCATCCAGAACCTCCTCTGACATCTGCAGCATGTAGGCCAGAACTGAGCAGTGGATCTCAGAGAGTTTCTTCTCTGATCTGTTCTCTGACTTCAGGAACTCTTGGATGACCTGATCATCGTTCATCTCCATCAGACAGCGGAAGATGTTGATGCTTCTGTCAGGAGAGATATCATCACTGTTCATCTCCTTCAGGTTGTTGATGGCTCTCTGGATGGTTTCTGGACTGTTGTCTGTCTGACCCAGCAGGCCTCCTAAGAGTCTCTGGTTGGACTCCAGAGAGAGGCCATGAAGGAAGCGAACAAACAGGTCCAGGTGACCATTTTCACTTCTGAGGGATTTCTGCATGACCTCCATCAGGAAGACATCCAGGGATGAGTAATCCTCCTCCTCCTCCTCCTCCTTCACTGTCAGGAAGTCCTTCAGTACCTCTGTCTTCTTGTTGGTGTAACAGTGGAACAGGTAGACTGCAGCCAGAAACTCCTGAACGCTCAGATGAACAAAGCAGTAGACTGTTTTCTGGAAGATCACACTCTCTCTTTTGAAGATCTCTGTACAAACTCCTGAGTACACCGAGGCCTCTGTGACATCCAGACCACACTGCTCCAGGTCTTCTTGGTAGAACATGATGTTTCCTTTCTCCAGCTGTTCAAACGCCAGCCTCCCCAGCTTCAGAAGAACTTCCCTGTCAGCCTTCGTCAGCTCCTGTGGACTCGTCTCATGTCCTTCATCGTACTTCTTCTTCTTCCTCTTTGTCTGAACCAGCAGGAAGTGTGAGTACAGGTCAGTCAGGGTCTTGGGCAGCTCTCCTCTCTGGTCTGTGGTCAACATGTGGTCCAGAACTGTAGCAGTGATCCAGCAGAAGACTGGGATCAGACACATGATGTGGAGGCTCCTGGAGGTCTTGATGTGTGAGATGATTCTGCTGGACAGATCTTCATCACTGACTCTCCTCCTGAAGTACTCCTCCTTCTGAGCGTCAGTGAAGCCTCGTACTTCTGTTACCCTGTCAACACGTGAAGGAGGGATCTGATTGGCTGCTGCAGGTCTGGAAGTTATCCAGATGAGAGCCGAGGGAAGCAGGTTCCCCTTGATGAGGCTTGTCAACAGCACGCTGACTGATGACTCCTGTGTGACATCAGACACGACCTCTTTGTTGTTGAAGTCCAGTGAAAGTCTGCTTTCATCCAGGCCGTCAAAGATGAACAGAAGTTTACAGACAGCGAGCTTCTCTGCTGTGACCTTCTGTAATGTTGGATGGAAAACATGGAGCAGCCTGAGAAGACTGAACCGCTCATCTTTGATCGAGTTCAGCTCCCTGAACGAGAGCAGAACCACCAGACTGACATCCTGGTTCTCCGAGCCCTCTGCCCAGTCCAGAGTGAACTTCAGCACTGAGAAGGTTTTTCCAACGCCAGCGACGCCGTTGGTCAGAACGACTCTGATGTGTCTCTGTTGGTCAGGTAAGGCTTTAAAGATGTCGTGGCATTTGATGGGAGTGTCATGGAGGGTCTCCTTCTTCTTGGAAGCTGTCTCAAGCTGCCTCACCTCATGTTGGGTATTAACCTCTTCACTCTGTCCCTCTGTGATGTAGAGCTCAGTGTAGATCCTGTTGAGGAGGGTTCCACTTCCTGTTTCATCACTTCCTTCAGTCACACGTTCACATCTCGTCTTCAGACTGATCTTATGTTCATCTAAAACCTCCTGCAGACCACCACTCACTGAAACAGAGACAGAAGTTTGAGACAGAACAAAGGAAATGTGACAATCAGCTGATTTTCCATCTTTTTGTAGTAATCAAGCACACGTGGATCTATTCACCCAATAAATCTATAATAATCCTTCATCAATCAGTTCAAGAATTTCCATTCACTGGGATCATACATACAGTATTTATCTTCAATATAGTGATGCCTGTGAAGCTTCTCCATCACCCAGGTCCTCTTTCTCAGAGTAGGGTTTAATCAAGGGCAACTGGAGTTGGTAGATACATGAAGGCATTTCACCTCCCATTCAAGAGGCACAAGTACAGTCTTACTTACTGGCTGGTTGCAGGTTGGTTGGTTCTCCACAGTGGAGACAGGTGGACTGGTCCCAGTATGAGCTGATGCAGCGTGTGCAGAACCAGTGTCCACAGCTGGTAGAGACCGGATCCTTCAGGACGTCCTTACACAAAACACAGCGGGACGGCTGCTTTCTGTGAAGACATTTCTTTATCACTCAGATGATTTGTTGACTGTTGCTGACAGATATCAAGCTGTTTCACAATGAAAGTTCTTCGTTAAAGAGAGCTGATGATGTCCTTCAATGTTTCACTGTGAGCAGCTCAGCTTGAGTTATTTAAGCAATATTACACTCGACAGTGATGCTTTAGCATGCCTGAAGTGGCAATAATAAGTTAAAGCACACCCTCAAGTATAATATTGTGATTATACAACAATTACTTCAAATATATATGATTGTATTTTACAGAAGCAGTCAGCTAAAGGGTAAACTACAAAAATTAAAGAAACATTTTCTTCCAGTTTAAGTCTGAAATTTCAGTTGTACAGTTGTTTTGCTACAGAAACAAAATAAGATCTATGTTAGTCTGAAACAGATCTGCACTCATAGTTCTGCATCATGAAGATAAAGTAAGCAACTGTCTTCATCCTCAATGCATCATCTTCATCAGGTCAGTTTACAGTAAAAACTGTCTCTTACTTTGTGTCTGAGGGTCCAGGTTCTTCTTTGGACCGGTCACTCTTCATAGACAGACAGATGGATCCTGCAGACTCTGCTCTGTCCTCCTCTTCCTCCATCTTCTGGACTTCAGTCAGTCTGAGAGCTGAAACATGAACACTGACTGTGAGCTCACAGCACAAGAATCAAGAACAACAACAGGTCCGTACAGGAGTAACACACACACACACACACACACACACACACACACACACACACACGGCTTGTTCTCTTGGTTTCATGTGAATTCTTCAGACCATCATGACTGTGTGTTCCTCGACAGTCCACAGACAGAAAACTGTCTCAAGAGACTTTGACAGGAAAATAATCAAATGTTGGATTAACACTGACCGTGCCTCAGCCTGCACTGCTCCACCTTCTGCTCCGTCTTCTGCTCCGTCTTCTGCTCCGTGCACTCAAAATGGAGTCTGAACTAACTGACAAACTTCAGCACTAACGTTCCCTCCCTGCTCTGCCCTTACAGGAAATCACATGACTGTGTGTGTGTGTGTGTGCTCAGTTTAAATTAAAATGAGTAGATTAGATTGAACTGTATTGAAATGAAATGCATGTATGTCGATGTAACAGGTCACAGATATGAATATGTTACATGTTATAGACTTATTAACAGCCTGTAATGTAGTGTGTTACTGAAGCTCTGTACAGTATGAACACAGCTCGTGTCGTGCTTATGATTTATATATTTATGTTATATATTGGTGTACTGGATTATATTATGTAATACCTTATGATAAATCCTACAGTTCCTCTAACGTCCACCTGAGGCTGGCTGCAGAGTGAGTCAGTCTCCATAAGTCCCCATGTTAGACAGCAGAAATAAACATGTTTACAGCCTGGTACAAAAACAGTTTTAGACTGGTTTCACACAGTCTGCGGGGGTCACAGAGACTACGTCCAGGTTTTAGACAGTCTGTGAGATCTGCAACTTCAAGTTATTTAGTTTATTTATTATTTTCTAATAATAATATGTTGATGTATTCTTATTATTGTTGCTGCTGTTATTGTTGCTGTTATTGTTGTTGTTGTTGCTGTTGTTGTTGTTGTTGTTGCTGCTGTTGTTGCTGTTGTTGTTGTTGTTGCTGTTGTTGTTGTTGTTGCTGTTGTTGTTGCTGTTGTTGTTGTTGTTGCTGTTGTTGTTGTTGCTGCTGTTGCTGTTATTGTTGTTGCTGTTGTTGTTGTTGTTGCTGTTATTGTTGTTGCTGTTGTTGTTGTTGTTGTTGTTGAGTAATTTCCTTTTTGTGGCTCGACGACGTCTTATTTTGAAATCCGGAAGTGTGGTTGCAGTGAGTGTAGCTTGGCTAACAGGTGGAACATGTCGGCTCCTTGCAGGCTGGTGATCAGCCGGTTACCGGCTCTCTGTCCGGTTGTTTTCTCTTCACAGCTGCGGAGGAATCGTCCGGTGAGCTGTCCGGTCGGAGGACGGCGGCTGTCACACACACACACAGGTAGGAGCTGCAGCTAGCTGTGCGCTGTTAGCCTGTCGCTGTGTGTTAATGAGCTGCTGATTGAACCAAACACGGTCATCAGTTAATTATTAACACGAGAGACGAAGAGGACGCTCAGTCAGTCACTTCAGTCAGTCAGTCACTTCAGTGAGCTGCGTTTGGTCAAAGTCTGACTCAGTTTGAAGATAGCTGCAGCCTGAGGAGGAAACGGCATCCTTTCACAATAAGATGCAAAAAACAAAAACAGAGTAATCCCACTGTGGTAACCATGACTACAGCTGTACTCGAGTAATCGTTCTGATTACATTACTTACAGCCAAGTAATGTGGCTAACAGCCAAACATCAACAAGGTCAACAACACAAGACATAGCAGCCAGCTAACATGAGCTAACAGCAGCTAACAAACTGAGCTAACATGAGCTAACAGCAGCTAACAAACTGAGCTAACATGAGCTAACAGCAGCTAACAAACTGAGCTGACATGAGCTAACAGACTGAGCTAACAGCAGCTAACAGCAGCTATCAAACTGAGCTGACATGATCTAACAGTAGCTAACAGACTGAGCTGACATGAGCTAACAGCAGCTAACAGACTAAGCTAACAGCAGCTAACAGACTGAGCTAACAGCAGCTAACAGCAGCTATCGAACTGAGCTAACATGAGCTAACAGCAGCTAACAAACGGAGCCAAAGTTACATAGTGTGAGAACAGACTGACGGACACATTCAGCTGATCACAGGTCAGCTGATCACAGGTCAGTTGATCACAGGTCAGTGTGTGTCAGCAGCAGGTGTCAGGTGTCAGAGGAGAGTTGAATGAAGCTGATTTGTGTTTCATGTGAACAGGAGCAGACCTTCGGCCCCTGGAGGGCGTCCGAGTGTTAGACTTGACGAGGTAAGCTCTGATGTAATCCAGCGTTGCTGTTCCAGGATCAGATGAGGTTTCGTCTGATTTCAGTGAAACGTTTGAACGTGTGTGCAGAGTTCTGGCCGGGCCCTTCGCCACCATGATCCTGGGAGATCTGGGCGCTGAGGTGATCAAAGTGGAGAGACCAGGTGAGTGTGCGTCTGTGCTTGCTTCGTTCCTCCTCCGTAGGGCGCCGTGGAGTCTCAGGTGATTGTTTTGTTGTCGGACAGGTGCGGGTGATGACACCCGAGCGTGGGGTCCTCCGTTTGTCGCCACCGAGAGCGCCTACTTCCTCAGCGTCAACCGAAACAAGAAAGTAAGTGTGTGTCCAGTCAGTTATCCACCTCCACCTCCTCTCACAGGATGCAAACCATGCTCAGGGCGAGGTGGTTGCTCCCGCACCAGGCCATCACTGATCACACCCCACAGCTGCAGTTTGACAGACATCTCAGGCCGACCGTGGAGGTCTGAGCGTCTGATTGGCTGCAGAGCGACCACTCAAACATACACACACATACTCGGTCAGTGAAGTGTTGGTGTCCATGTCGAGCCTCTGATGATGCGTCGTCTCCTTTCAGAGCGTTTCTGTGGACCTGAAACATCCCAGAGGAGCAAACGTCATCCAGGAGGTACGACTCGCTCGCAGCAGGAGCAGCAGCACTGTCTGCTACACTCAGGTTCACCTGTCCGTGTGTCACATGACCATTCCACTTACGTGTTTTGTGTGTGTGTGTGTGTGTGTGTCAGCTGGCAGCAGTGTGTGACGTGTTGGTAGAAAACTACGTTCCAGGTAAACTTCAGCAGATGGGTTTAGGACACGAGCAGCTGAGCGGAGTGAACCCACGACTCATCTACTGCTCCATCTCAGGTACTGACTTCACGTGAGCGATACGATGAGGAAGAACTGACCGCACGACTCCGTGTTTCAGGGCGAGGCCAGACTTCCTCACAAGTCGCGATCGGAAACTCGATACGCGAGAGAGAGCGCAGAGACGAGAGGCTCGTCTCACGTAAATATCATTCCCAGGTTTTATATTTGGTTTGCCTCTTTAGATATCAGAGGTATCTGTCTGTGCGTGCTGCAGTTCTCAGACTGAGCCACCAGGTGTCGGTAGACTCCAGGTGAAGCCTCGGGCTGAGCGGCTGCCGTGTTTCTCTGAGGTGAAGCCACTTCACACAGTAATGACGGCCCGCGGTGACACGCGGCACGCTTAGCGTCGCACTGTTTCATGTTGCCCAGAAACACGTTTACAAGCTTTTTACTGCGAGGCCTCGTCGTGTT
This sequence comes from Nibea coibor, assembly GCA_023373845.1. Taxonomy (NCBI): domain Eukaryota; kingdom Metazoa; phylum Chordata; class Actinopteri; family Sciaenidae; genus Nibea; species Nibea coibor. The sequence continues at coordinate 588,297 of CM041736.1, read as the reverse complement.
TCCACATCCTGCACACCAGTTTCTCTCTTCACTCTTTCTCTCTTCCAGCTTCATCGCTCCCTCAGTTTTTTGTTTTTCCTTCCCTCTTCGCTCCTTTAAGGAAAAAACTCCATTACCCAGGAGGCCTCATTAAGCTGCAGCAGCTGGATGCAGTGGGCAGATTTACAGCTCGGTTTCAGGGTTTCTTCTCAATGTCCCGGTGATGTTAAAATCTATTTTTTTTATGTAAAAGATGCAACAGTCTCTTTGTCAGGTCATTTTTAATTGAGTCAGTTGTCCGTCCGTCCGTCCGTCCGTCCGTCCGTCCTCTTATCCGGGGTCTGGTCGTGGTTGCAGCAGGTTTAGCAGGGCGCTCTAGACGTCCTTCTCCACAGCAGTCCACTCCAGCTCCTCCTGGAGGACCTCGAGGGGTTCCCAGGCCAGATGGACTATGTAGTCCCTCCAGCAGGTTCTGGGTCTGCCCCGGGGTCTCCTCCCTGTTGGATGTGCCTGGAACACCTCCAAAGGGAGGGCATCCTAATCAGATGTTGAACCACCTCAGCTGACTCCTCTCGCCGTGAAGGAGCAGCGTCTTTGCTCCGAGCTCCTCACCCTGTCTCTACGGCTGAGCTGATGACCAGAGGTGAAGGTCGGAACACCGAGAGCTCCGTGTTCTCTGCAGCACTCTGTATACTTCAGTGAGTTTCAGCAGGCTCCTGTTGTCTCCATCGCCTGACCTCCAGAGTTTAAATATCGCCCACCTGTCCAGCGTACATTTAGTGTGCTGACACGTTCACCTCCACCTCTTCGGCTCCAGCAGCCATTTTCTCAACGCCGGTGTCCAACGCTCGCTGACTTCAGACGATTTGATGAGAGCACGTTTCACTCCATGTTTGGAGCTCAGCGCTCCGCTCTGTAGTTTGTGTCTCAGCACAGTCCAGATCTGTGAGTCCAGGCTGCTCATCATGCGCAGACTCAACACTCAGCTGGAATGTGGCGTTCCTGGAACGCTGCAGTGACGACGTTTGATGTGTGTGTGTGTGTGTGTGTGTGTGTGTGCTCAGGTTACGGACAGACCGGCCCTCAGTCTCAGAGTCCAGGCTACGACTCCATCGCGTCGGCTGTGTCGGGGATGATGCACATCACCGGGCCGGAGGTCAGACTCTGATTCCTTCAGGTTTCAATGACACGGTGATCCTGTAGCGCCCCCCTCAGGACAGACTTCACACTGTTAAGTCAAAGAATAGACGAGGTGTCAGGGAGACCTGTCACGTCCAGTTTAGCTTGTCCAGAGTTCAGTTCATGCTCAAACACAGCAGCGGGCTCCAGCTGGTTTCCTGTGACCACGCCTTCACAATAAAAGTCAGCTTACCTGTTAAATCTTTTAATCTGAAGGCCACAGACATACTGAACATCCTTGCTGAAGTTGTTCCATCAGTGCTGTGAAGCTGCTCCAGACTGTCAGACACACCTTCTCCTCCCATAATGCAATGCTTCTGCTGGCAGGATGGTGACCCGGTGCGTCCAGGTGTCGCCATGACAGACCTGGCAACAGGGCTGTACGCACACGGAGCCATCATGGCCGCCCTGCTGCACCGACACAAGACGGGGAGAGGAGTTCATATCGACTGTAACCTGCTGTCATCACAGGTGAGAGCTGTGTGTGTGTGTGTGTGTGTGTGTGTGTGTGTGTGTGTCTGTGTGATCTTCTGATGTAATAAACAGAGTCATGTGTCCTCTCCTTGTTTCCTTCCTTGTTTCCTCTCCTTGTGTCCTCTCCTTGTGTCCTCTCCTTGTTTCCTCTCCTTGTTTCCTCTCCTTGTTTCCTCTCCTCCCCCCTGCATGTTTTGATTCATGACCCTTCATTCCTTCTTTTTCGCTGAGTCATGTTTAGTGGCTGCAGAGCTGTGATTGGTTAACAGAGGTCATGTGGTGAGCTTTGGTTCTTTGATGTTAGACGCTTGTCTCAGTGAGCTGAGCACCAACAAACCTGAAGACCTGACCTCGAGTCCACCAGAGTCCACCAGAGTCTAGCAGAGTCCACCAGAGTCTAGCAGAGTCCACCAGAGTCCACCAGAGTCCACCAGAGTCTAGCAGAGTCCACCAGAGTCCACCAGAGTCCACCAGAGTCCACCAGAGTCAAGCAGAGTCAAGCAGAGTCTAGCAGAGTCTGGCAGAGTCCACCAGAGTCCACCAGAGTCCACCAGAGTCTAGCAGAGTCCACCAGAGTCTAGCAGAGTCTAGCAGAGTCCACCAGAGTCTAGCAGAGTCTAGCAGAGTCCAGCAGAGTCCAGCAGAGTCCAGCAGAGTCCAGCAGAGTCTAGCAGAGTCCAGCAGAGTCTAACACACAGAACAAAGAATTCTCAGTATTTGATGAAACATGGTCAAAGTTCAGGTCCTCGTCCATCAGCCTGTCCCTCGTCTTCTTTTGTGCACGAGCTTTCTGCACTAACCTGAAATGAATCTTTTGTTTATTCTACATTGTAATTTAAATCCAGAATATTAATGCTGTCTGACTGAGAACAGCTGCGGTCACACTGTGACCATTCATGAGACTCAGTGAGACTTCGCGGCCGGTACCAGCGCTTCCTCCATCAGCCTCGGACACGCTGCTTTACCATGTTGTGTTCAGGGTCTGCTGGTAAATTAGACTTTGACGCCGCCTGCCTCATTTCATCCATACTGTATGAGGAGAGTGTTTTTGATGCGAGACGTCAGCTTCATGAATGTGTGTGTGAACAAATCCTGCAGACTTTAAACAAGCTGCTGATTTATCCTGAAAAGTCTCAACAGTTTGGAAACAGAGTGACCAACGTGTGTGTGAATGTTTCCACGTTTAAACAAATCAAACCAAAAGTAATCCTGCGACCGTGACGGATGGGATCTCACGCCGCTCCGGACTCTGAAGTATTCGAGACGCCCAGGGTGCGTTTGATTTGTCGTGTCAGGACATGCTGCTTGTGTGACAGTGTTGCTTTTAAAAACGTGTTTTATGTTCGATGTGTTCTTATTTTTCACCTCTTTGGCTGCGACAAAAAGCCGTTCAGCTCATTTCCAAACTTTATGTTCCCCCAGAGGGAAATTCAGTTTAGAATGAAAACACTCAGAGAAGTCTGTTTCCTGCTCAGAACACGCGTGGACAAAGTTTCTGCTTCATAATTGTTGTTTTTTGAGAGAGAAATATTTGTCAGAAATACATTTGCAAACGGCTCTCGTGGCCACAGAAATAATTCAGACGTAGAAACGGAGGAAAATTCGTGAGCTCCGCAGCGAGATCTCTGCTGAAGCTGTCAGAGGTTAGCATCAACACTGCTCTGCAATACCTTTGGATTTATAGATTGAAAGTTTTTGCAGATTTTTAAGGAAGAGACAGACGATAGACGGATAGACGGGTAGATGGTAGATGATAGACGGGTAGATGGTAGACGGATAAATGGTAGATGGTAGATGATAGACGGGTAGATGGTAGATGATAGACGGGTAGATGGTAGATGATAGACGGGTAGATGGTAGATGATAGACGGGTAGATGGTAGACAGATAGATGGTAGATGGTAGATGATAGACGGGTAGATGGTAGATGATAGACGGGTAGATGGTAGACGGATAAATGGTAGATGGTAGATGATAGACGGGTAGATGGTAGATGATAGACGGGTAGATGGTAGATGATAGACGGGTAGATGGTAGATGATAGACGGGTAGATGGTAGACAGATAGATGGTAGATGGTAGACGGATGCCAACTGTAATTGGTTTTCGAGGCTGCGAGGTCTCGATCTTTGTGGTCGACTCCCAAGGCTGTTACACATAAAATACCCACAATCCACTTCTTCCCCCCTCCCCATATCCCATGGTGCATTCCTGTATGAAGTGCTGTGACCACAGGCACGTCGACCACAGAGCGCTCCGACCAGAGATGAACAATGAGAGCACACAGCCGCGATGGATGTGAATCCATGTGGATGGGTTTAAGCTGAGTTTGGTTTGGTTGTCAGGGGAAATTTAATCATTACAAACCAATCAGAGTTCACAGTTGGATCTCTACGAGCTGCCTGCAGGTCCTGAAACAGCTGTAAACATCAGGCGGAGCTCCACACCAAAGGCTGGAAAGTCATAAGTCTTAAGTTCAGCTTGGAACGTCGTTAGATTGTTGTGGTTGATTGAGGAAATGGCTCAGTCATGCAGAAAATATCAAGATGTGAAACTGTTTTAAATTTACAAGAAGAAAAACGTCCCCAACCTTAAAGCCTGGGCCATTCAGTGACCCCCCCCACCAGGTGATTACTGGCTATTGAACTTTACCTGACTGCGAGGTGCATGGACAGAAGTCACAACTACATTTAACTGGTCAGAAACAGTCTCTGGACCTTTTGGACCTGCCACGATGTGAAAGTCTCTTCAGGTTGTCGAGCTTGGACTGTCACTCGTTACGCTTTCAGACGCTTCTCCGTTCTGCAGATTGTAATTTCACTTCTTTTAGACTGTCAGAGCTGATTTAAAGCTGCCGTCGCTCACTTTATCACGACCTGGAATCAAAGTCAGAGTTCCTTCACATGTGGCGTTGCGTCCTTCAGCCTGCCCATCGTCTCAGTGTGTATCGTGTATCGTCATCCTGTAGTTAGAGACGGGCTTAAACAGAGAATATCATCCATTTCTAAACAGAGCAGTGATTGACAGCACCACCCATCTGAGTGTCTGTCTGTCTCGACTCCGTCATGTCAACATCCTTTTTTTTAAAGCGCTGCGACCACCTCTGATCTTCTGCTCTCCTCTTTCCCTTCTAATCATACATGTGCCTTTCTTCATGTCCCTCTGATTTCTGCAACGCTGTTCAGAAAGGAGCACGAATATGACATGAAAGTAACCTCGTCCACCACAGGCGTCTCCAGCTGTGATGAAACAAGAAGTTGTTGTGCCCGAGGCTCATTTTTCTTCCCCGTCTGGACGATGTCATGCAGTCTGATTATAGTTTATTGATGAATGAAAAGAACTCGAGTTGAAAGTTTCAGTGTCACCTGTGATAAATGTCCTTGCTGTAGGACTGTCAGTCATTCAGTTGGTCCATGATGAAAAGCGTCAACACCTGGTGACTCACCTGGTTTCTGAGCGTAGTTTTATGTTGGTTTTATCTATACTTTGATTTTCTAGCTGCTTCCTGTTGTTTAGGATGGGATCTGTAAAACTTTGCAGTAAAGAGGCGTGAAGCACCTGAGAAATGTTGCTGATAAAGAGATTACTTACATTTCGCTATGTCAGGGTAGTCGTGTGTTTGTGAAGCCGGTGCAGCCACAGCACCGTGATGAAAAGCAAAGACTCGAGGCCAATCGGTTCGCCAGGAGTCATCGAAATCCATTCACAGGTTTTCAGCTGCTCGTAAATTCAGTGAAGGCGTCAGGCTGAAGGTGAACCGCCAAACTGGTTGTGGTTTTGTGGCAGCAGCATCAGGAGGAAAGAAAGCAGAGTGGAGTTTATTGTTCTTTCAGGGAGGAACCTTCAACAGCAGCATGGAGGAACGAGACTGATGACAGCTCCCACTTAACACCTCTGTCTGTCTGTCTGTCTGTCTGTCTGTCTGTCTGTCTGTCTGTCTGTCTCAGGTTTCCTGTCTCAGCCATATTGCTGCTAACTATCTGAACGCAGGGAAGGAGGCGAGGCGCTGGGGGACAGCCCACGAGAGTATCGTACCTTATCAGGTAACTTGTGCTAACGTCCCTCTCTCTGTCAAAGTGTAATCCCTCTGTGGTAACTATGTTCAGCTGTACTCGAGTATTTACTCTGATTACATTACTTATGATCTAAAACTAACAGCCAATCATCATCCAGGTCAGCAGCAGCAGACCCAGCAGCAGCTAATATCACTGACTAGTCCAGCAGCAGTCAGCCCAGCTCGGCGTCTGTCTTTCAGCCTTTTATTTCACCAAGCTCTCACCAACCACTAAAACTGAGCTAACATGAGCTAACAGCAGCTAACAGCAGCTAACAGACTGAGCTAACAGCAGCTAACAGACTGAGCTAACATGAGCTAACAGACTGAGCTAACATGAGCTAACAGCAGCTAACAGACTGAGCTAACATGAGCTAACAGCAGCTAACAGACTGAGCTAACATGAGCTAACAGCAGCTAACAGACTGAGCTAACATGAGCTAACAGCAGCTAACAGACTGAGCTAACATGAGCTAACAGCAGCTCCAGCTGTCAGCAGTTTACTTCACTGTCCATCATAAACTCTGTAAATCACAGAGAGTTGAGGCGGAGCAGCCGGAGGACATCAGAGGGAAAACCAGGAAACATTTTCTCCATAAAATCTGATCCAGTTTCACCAGAATCAGTGAAATAGTTGGTGTGTGTGACCATCAGCAGTTGAAGGTGTTGGTGTTGCTGCATGAACAGACCAGGAAGGAATGAGAACAAACCCGAAGCTTCCCTTTGGGAAAAGTCCTGAAAGTTGACGTCAGTGTTTGAGGGAGTTAGAGAATAGGAGGCGCACCATCAATTATAAAACAATTAGTGTCAGTCGCTTTGGATGTTTCACACTGTATGGAAGTGATTCCCTGTCCTCTCTCTTATCCCTCATTATCTTGTCGTATATCACCACAGTCAACACTGCGCTCTTCAAACATCACGACAGGTAAATGATTTTCCAGCATCTTTCTCTGAAACACATCATCATGTTGAGTTTCCTTCCTTCGGAGAATAAAGTAGAAAAGAATGTGGTGGTTAAATTTTCTGTCTGTGATCACATGTTCACGTTCATTAAGAACATAACGGACATTTCTCTTCTCCCTCGGCATCTCTGCGGTGTCGTTAAAGTGTGAATTATCTCCTTTCTGCACGGCACAAAAACTCAAAGCACGCAGGGGCGTCAACTCGACGTTTCACAATAAGAGCACGGAGATGTAACACCAACGAGACTTCGCAGGAAACACAGAAACATTGACAGGCAGGTTTATGATTATTACTATTTATTTGGCATCGTTAATAAGTCAGGTCCATGCGCTTCATACTGCTTCAGATTTGATCATTTCTCCTGCTTTAGTCCCTCCGTCGTGCAACAGTTTCCATTTCGTGTGTTCATGTTCGTGTTTCTCTCACCTGATGGACTGCACATGTCGCTCCCTGTGCAAACTCCAGATTATCAAAGCAGATTAACGGGACTGGAGACCAAACCGGTGCCGTCACAGAGTCGAACATGGTGGGATTTATCGATAACCTTCTAACATCTGTCACCTTAGTCAGGCTTTACCTTTATTCATTAAGAAATATTAAATCGTCTAATTCACCACTCAGATCTGCACATCATTTGAAATGAGCACATGTTCAAACAGTTTATGTTGGGTGTCGTTTAGCTCAGTTGGTAGAGCAGCCGCCTCATGGACAGTACAGGCCTTGTCCCTGTCGCTCTTCAGCTGCCTCACATCTTTAAAGAGAGGAAACTGGCAATGCTATGCTAACCGAACTAAACTAACCGCTGCCTGCTGCTCAGTCCTGGAGGCGTCACGCCGAAAGAGATCCCCGAGGATGTGATACAATAAGTAGTTCCAGGAGCGTGTTTGGGTGGTTATTAGTTGTTGTGGAGAGTTGGTTAGTTGATTATTGTTATAGAAACATGGATTTATATGTGTTCAATAAACACCTCATTATGCTGATGATATGACCTCATACATCAGAGGTTGAATTCGTCTGTGCGGTGGGAGAGTTTGGTTTTTTCTGCCTGGAAGACATTTGAAGAGGTCAGAAATGTTTTCCTGTCTTCCCTCGTTCCTTCCATATCTAGCACGGATTTAAATCAGCAAACGTCGGCCGATAAAACAAACTAAAACCAAAACGAGCTTCTTTACAGTCGGAGACGTGTTCGGTGTCAGACTGGATCCGACCTGAGTCACCAGTCTGCTTCACATTACTGACTCTGAGCCTGAGGGAACTGAGATGTAACTGTGTTATTATGGAGCTTCATAACTCACATGTGCACATTAAACCATCACACACACACGCAGTCGGTAAACTGTCAGCCCCTCCTGATGTTTTGCTCCATCTGCCCGGCGTGAACGTGGCGAGGGCGGCGGCGGCTTGTTTCTTGTGGTCGGCGTCTCTCAGCAGCCAGAGAGTTATTGTCCGGCGCTCAGATCTAATCCTCGTGTGAACCGCCTTACCCACAATGCCGTGCTCCCTCCTTCGCCTCCCTGCCCCGGGCGCCGGAGATGAAAGCGGAGCAGACGGGTTCTTCGAGATCATGACAGTTGAAACAACAGAATTATTGGTGTTTTTTGCGGTTGCGGCTGTACAAGGAAGATATTAGAGCTGAAGAAGTCATCCATCCTTGCCGACGCTTCTAAAAGTTCACATCTGATTTCTGCGCCGGGTCAATTCAAATCTCCCACAACGGAGACATCCATGGACCGTGTCAAAGACGAGACGCAGGACAGAATTACTCCGCGCAGGAAAGAAAACTTGAACTTGGATGTGAAAGTAACCGAACAGAATAAATGATATCAAGTAGTATCAAAAACAAACGGCTTTGCACTGCAGCTGCATTATGTCAGCAGACTTTATGGTTCAATTCAAATGTCCAAATAGAAAATACGCTGAGATTCATGGAAGAAATGCTCATTTCTGTACAATAAATTTTAATTATGGTGGTCAGATAATGCCATAAAGACAACTCATTGCAGGACTGTGACTTTTCTTGGCTCAGAGAAACTAATAATTAATGAACTTCTATTAAAAACCTAGCAGGCGTAATAAAAAACAGAAATGTGGTTAGCTTCCACACGGCTTCATGTTGGTGTCATCACTGATGGACAGATAGCGTCATGCTACTTGTTGCTAGCTTATCTAAATGATGGGTGAGGCACTGTATTTCCTGTCAGTCTGACCACTGCCTGTCTCTGAGGTTGTGATTGGTTCGGTATCAGCCCGGGCTCGGGGGAGTGAGTGAGTGAAGTCCACTGTGAACGGTCGAGTCGGACTAAAACAGAGACGGAGCTCTCTTTTCGCTCTGATTTTGGTCTCCACCACCTCCTGAGGAAGCTCCCCTATGTTCACCAGCTCATCTCTGACTGTGTCTAAGACAGAAAATGAAGACTACGAGCTAAAAGAGGCTAAAGAGCTCCAAAGAGCCGCAGAGTCGGAGATGAAACACTGGAGGCAGGAGCTTCGGTCTTGGACAGTTTTGTTTTGGGTTGATGTGGTTTGGATTGACCTGCAGCCAGCAGGGGGCAGAAGTCGCCCCGCTGCGACCTGACTGCACCGCCTGCCCTCTCTGAGGACTGTTTGGGGTTTTCTGGATGAACGTCCCATCGCAGTTCCCCTGTGGACTGCGTTACCCACAACTCCCTGAGGCTGGGGATGAAAGGCAGGCGGCGGTCAGAGTGCAGTGTGACTAAAGGGTTAGTGGTCTGAATACACACATACAGCAGTGGGATGTGGTTGCGTGTGTGTGTGTGTGTTGTGATGTAAGACAGCAGATCTCATCCTCCTTTCATGTGGCGGCAGGATTTTATTACAAGCAATTGTGAGACAGGAATAGGAAGAGGAGGAGAAAGTACAGAAAGAGGAAAAGAAAATTAGGGAGGAAGAAAAGAAAGATGACTGGGGGGAAGGAAAGAGTGAGGAGGAGGACGAGGAGGAGGAGGAAGACGAGGAGGAGGAGGAAGACAAGACAGAAGGTGAAGAAGAGGAGGAAGGAGAGGTCGCCCTCCACCAGCTGGCCTTTTAAACTGGTTTCCCCAGGCGTGCTTCAGCTTATTAAACTTATTTTAAAACTCATCTGGGACTCAGATGAAGCTCCGTCCGCTCGCCCCCTAACACTCAGAACTTCCTCTTTAATTATAGTAAATTTCATATCTACCTGCTGGGAGGAATCGGCTTAATAAAACTGATTATCACCCCCAAAGTTAACAACATGAAGCCAGCGTCTCTGCTGTCTCTTCACTTCTCTCTGCTGATGAACTGAACTGATGTAATTCCTGGGGTGATGCCGTGACCTTAAAGCAACGTTACGTACATGTGAGGTGGTGTCTCATCCCTCTGTGGTAAATATGGGCGTCTGTCTTTCAGCCTTTTATTTCACCAAGCTCTCACCAACCACTAAAAGTCAGTCCCAGATTTACTCTTGTCCGGCGGCTTCTTGCTCGCTCACTCTCTCCTTTTCTCTTCTTAGCTTCCTCCGTCAGCGTCCTCTTCACTCTCTGCTCCTCTGCCATCATGTCCATAGAAGCTGCTGACTGCTGGGCCTGAACACCTCTTCTTCTTTTTCTTCTTCTTCTTCTTCTTCTTCTTCTTCTTCTTCTTCTTCCTCCTCTGGTACAAACACAAACACTCCCCAGTGCTAACTAACATGAGCTAACAGCAGCTACAGTTGGCAGCAGTTTACTTCACTGTCCTTCAGGAAATTGAAGATACGCAGTGATTATTTATTGTAAGCCAACGCGACCTCCAAGGTGGAGTGTGTTTACTCCGTCTCCTCTGTTTCAGGGCTTCAAAACCAAAGACGGACACATCGTTGTGGCTGCAGGCAATGACAAACAGTTTGTCCAAGTCTGTCAGGTAAGTCTCTTTACATTATTTTACACTTTAAAATAATGAGAGCGATCAAATGGCTGACGAATACACACAGCGCTGCACGGGGCGTGTATCTGTGATAAGGTGAGGAGCTAACGTTAAAGCCAGTCCAGATTGTTGTTGGTGACTCATTTTTAACATTAATATTTCACCAACTATTACAACACGAGTGGAGCTCGTCATCCAAAGTTTTCTGATGCGAAGATCAACGAATTCAGCTCAAACACATCAGCGTTATTTAATTAAAGCCCCATTAACTCGCCTCCCCCGACCCAGTTTTTACAGTTTTGGATCATTCCTGCCTCGTGACTCTTTTGTTGATCCGTTGATATTAAGGCGGGTGTAGTTCCTTCATGTTTCTGAATCTTTTTTCTTCATCCACCGTAGTTTCTGTTTCGCATTTGGAAAAAAAGGGTGAGGCGAGTGGTATTCAGTTTGGTTGCCATCCGCAACTTCATTGCTGGATGCCACTGAATGCTGCACACATCCTGAGTCACATGAAATATGAAATATTAAACTTAAAGTGTCGTTTGCAGGTTCTGGAGCTGGTGGAGCTCACGGAGGAACCGAAATACAAAACCAACAAGCTGAGAGTCCAAAACCGCAAACAACTGCTGCACACCCTGTCACAGAGGTACACACACACATACACACACAGCAAGAAATATAAAGTCATATTTCCATCATAAACTCCTCCGCAACCAGGGTCAGCTGCAGGTCAGAGTAATGAACTGCAGCTGTGCTCTGTCTGTGTGTGAGTGACTGCTGAGAGACACAGAAAGTCTCTAAATGAACCCCCTCCAACTAGTGGACACTAATGCCAAACGGTAGGTGGTATCAAAAAGCCCAAATGACCGTGAGCATCCTCATCTTGTCGACCATGTGAATGCCCAATTTCAGTGTGTGAAGTTAAAACATGTGACCTGGGGAGAGAGAGAAAGAACAGGTGCCCCGTGCTCCTCTCCAGGTTACATGGGAGTAGATGGGGCTGTCGGTGGGTGATCCTGGCGCATCAGTGCGTCTCCCGCCAAAACTAGAAGTCTGACAGCTTCAGCAGTGACATCGCTGCGTAGCCCACCAATTCTCCTACGTTTCTATGTAGAAATTATTTCTGTAGACTGACATTTGTGGCTAATAAGTTTGTGGACACTCAAAAAGCATTTTACAAAGAATACAACAGGAAGTAACTGTACAGTGTGAATAAATAATCGATAAATGATCGATCATTTCTCTCCGTCAGGTTTCTGCAGGAGAAGACAGCTGATTGGCTGAGGAAGTTTGAGGGCTCAGGTGTTCCTGTTGGACCAATCAACAACATCCAGGAAGTCTTCTCTGATCCGCAGGTCAGTCTGCCCAGCCCTCCATGCTTCATACAGCCCGCCGTCTGTGTCCTCGCAGACTGTCTAAAACTGGATGTAGTTTTTAATGAACTTCTTTTAAAAACCTAGCAGGCGTAATAAAAAACAGAAACGTGGTTAGCTTCCACACGGCTTCATGTTGGTGTCATCACTGGAGTTTACTGATGACAGATAGCGTCATGCTACTTGTTGCTAGCTTAGCTAAACGATGGGTGAGGCACTGTATTTCCTGTCAGTCTGACCACTGCCTGTCTCTGAGGTTGTGATTGGTTCGGTATCACAGCCTCAGAGACCTCCGTCACCTCCCAGCTAATCTTACAAAGGTGCAGTGTGGGTGGAGCTGAGGCAGACTGAATGACACCCACCTGTCAATCAAAACGTCCATGCTCTTTTATTTAATTATCATTTAAAAAAGACGTTTCACTGTTTTCTTTGTGGGACAGTGACACGCCATCCTGTGTGTGTGAGTGTGTGTGTTATTGCTGCTCATCAAACTGTCCCTCCATATGGATTAAAAACACATTAGTCACCGCTCATGCATGACTCAGCATGTTACGATAACGTGCACTGTGTGTGTGTGTGTGTGTGTGTGCGTGCGTGTGTGAGAGTAAATGAATCACATAATGAGTCAAATAAAAACACCTTGATTAGCGGCGAGTAAGCCGGCCACTTATCTGCTGTCATCCAATCAGATGTGAGGATCAGTCTGCTGCCTCCCCCCTCCTCCCCCTCAGCCCCCCCACCGGCTCCACCTCCTTCCCTTCAGCCCCGCCTCCGCTCCTTCAGCCCCGCCTCCTCCCAATGATCATCACGGTTGGTTGCGGTCGACTGGCACGTCATGTGTCGGATGTGTTTGTGTATCGGACACACTTTCCCCTCGTTAACTTTGAGGTCTCTGAGACGCTGTTATGGCGACGCTGGCTGCTGCCTCAGTCGTCATGAATAGAGACCAAAACTGTTTTTGTACCAGGCTGTAAACATGTTTATTCCTGCTGTCTAACATGGGGACTTATGGAGACTGGCTCACTTCTGCAGCCAGCCTCAGGTGGACGTTAGAGGAACTGCAGTTTGTGTCACTTCCTGTGTCGGCTTCACTTCCCAGCCCTGCAGGCTGCTGTGTGTGAAGCACATCACACATTCACACCTTTCCAACATGTGGACAGGACGCGTGCCAAACCTCCACAGGTGATGGCGTCTGTCCTGATGGAGGAAATGAGAAGATAAAAAGTGTGTATCATCCACACACACACACACACACACACACACGACAAACGTGACTCCAGTCCTGTTGTGTGTGAACGTTCTGCAGCTTTGAACAAGTTTTATTTGAATGTGTGTTTTGAGGACAACAGCTCCCATCACCACCTGGCACAGCGCTGTCATATAAAAGCTATGACTCAGTGTGTGTGTGTGTGTGTGTGTGTGTGTGTGTGTGTGTGTGTGTGTGTGTGTGTGTGTGTCAGACCAGCCCATCTGCCTCTATAATCCTGCAACTTGTTTTCAACTAAGTTTGGATGCTCGCTCTCTCTCGGTCTACTCACTCACACCTGTGAGCGCTGACTGATGGTACAGATGTTTCCACACACCTGGCTCTCACGTGGAGGCTCCCTGAGCGTCCGGCGGACTGCGACCCTTTCAATTCAATTCAATTCAATAAACTTTATTTGTCCCCGAGGGGCAATTAACGGCACACAGAGTAGCAGACATCAAGACCAAGCATTATCTGCCAGATAAATACACAATAAATACACATATGTACAATAAAGATGTGCAGTGTGAATGGTATTCACAAAATATAAATAGAATAGGAGGAATAGGAGAATAGGAGGAAGAATAGGAGGCTGACTGTGTTTATAGTCTGAGATAAAGGACTAAAAAAAAGCCCTTTTGGTCAAACACCATTACCACTGCAGATGTTAGCATCTGGACAGAGCCTCTCCTCTATTAGTGGTCCTGGACATTGGCTCTCCTCCTGTCTAGTGACTGGAAGACCAGAATCCAGGTCCAAACAGGCCCGGAAACGGCTCTGGATTGAGACCATCTTATTGCCGCTGATAACTCCTGCTTGGGAGGTGTTATGCTGGAGGGAAGCAGAGGGTACACAGGGAGAACACGGAGTCCACTCTGACCACTCGCTGAGGATGACTTCACACTCTCTCATGTCACACTGCAAAGCTCCATCATGGCAAAGGCAGGTGCTGCAGCCTATAGTGACCGTGGCGCCCTCAGGGACCTTAACAGGTGTAGGTGGTTGTCCTGAAGCTTGGTGCTGCAGGTGGATGCAGCCACACTCCTCTGGAGGAACACAGCTACCATTCTGCTGCAGGAGACCCTTGTGTTTGCGGTGAGTGGATATGATGGGTTGGGATAAACCGTTGCGAAGTATATCCTCGGGGAGCGGGTCTGTTGCGGTGTATGAAGAAGAAAGGGGGTTGAGTCCAAGTTGTAATAAAACATCTCTGGTGTAGACAATCCGCTGGGCGTCCGGAAAGACAGTCCGTTGATATGGGTAACATCTCTTAGAAGCAGAAAGAGAAGTACCAGTAGTGTCCATTGAAGTCATCGGGCGTCCATGTAGCAAAGAGTATTTCAAACACAGACGCCGGTCCGTAGCGGTTAGCAGTAGCCGCTGCTAACGCCAACTGTGGTGCTGTGCACGGGGCGCTGAGAGCATCGGGAGAGCGAAAAGTTCTAGGACGGAGAAAAAAAAAAAAAAAAAAAACTATGGTGCTAGTTTGGACATGCTATGCAAGACGCATGATACATATACTAACACAAATTCACAGCGAGAGATACGAATAAAAACAGAAAAACAAGTACAAACTACTCTGCGCGCCGGCCGGTCAACCACACGAGCAGTGACCATGGCAACTGATTCCTGCTGAACTGTCCTCTGCAGCGTCCTCACAGGTACCAAGGACGCCACAAACATCTGGAGCAACTTCAGTCAGGATCATCAGGACAAGTGTCTCTGAGACGTCCTCACAGACTGCCTAAAACCTGGACGTAGTCTCTGAGACGTCCTCACAGACTGCCTAAAACCTGGACGTAGTCTCTGAGACGTCCCCGCAGACTGTCTAAAACCTGGACGTAGTCTCTGTGACGTCCCCGCAGACTGTCTAAAACCTGGACGTAGTCTCTGAGACGTCCCCGCAGACTGTCTAAAACCTGGACGTAGTCTCTGAGACGTCCCCGCAGACTGTCTAAAACCTGGACGTAGTTATTTACTAACTGCAGAAGTCATGTTGCCTCGGTTTGCTACTGTGAACAGTTGACCCACATTTTCTGTCTCCGTTGCCGGTAGCCTGAGTTTAAACAGTGAAGCAGATTTTCCTTGCCCATGATGAAGATGTAAACCTCAGGATTCGTCCATCAGCCTGCGAGCTGACATGACTGCACATGAGCTCATGCTCCATAAACCACATACTCTTTTAACCTTCACTTCCTTCACTGCTGCTGGACTCCACTTCAGGTCTAATACCTTGCTCAAGGGCGCCTCGCCTGATGCCTGAGCGCTGACAGCAGCTCTTCACTGTATTTATTTTGTTTCCATAATTGCTTGCATCTCCCTGGCGGCAAATGTTTCCCACATGATGGCTGCAATTAACAGGAAAAAACGCTCTTTGAGCAGAAAGTCGGGCTTCTGCTGAAACTCAGATTCAACTCAACAGATTGAGTTTCCTCCACATTTTTCTCTTCTGTTTATACCGGGCATGCTGGGAAATAATAGCTGCTCAGTGTTTTGCTCGGCCTGCATTCATTAGCATCCATTCACAGGCAGTAAACACATGGAACCACATCAGATCTCACGTTTCACAGATCACATAGAAGTCGTCTGATGAGAGCTGCATCATGGGTTTATTTGTTCTGCAGGATTTCATTTTTCCCCTTTTTTATTTCTGCGTTCAAAGTTTCCATGTTGGCAGAAGGTTTGACTCAAAGATCAGGCAGGACGGCTGCACAAGTCATGTGATCATATTCAGTGTTCTTCTCTATGTGCAGACAGTGAATCTATCTGCTGATGGTGTGCAGCGTGTCACGGCCTCATAAATCTTCTTCCTCTTAAAAACACTTTAGTTTCTCCTTTTCTCTTCTTAGCTTCCTCCGTCAGCGTCCTCTTCACTCTCTGCTCCTCTGCCATCAAATCAAATCAAATCAAATCAAATTTTATTTGTATAGCCCAAAGTCACAAAACACATTTTGCCTCAGAGGGCTTTACAATCTGTACAGGGAGTGACACCCTCTGTCCTTAGACCCTCGGTCCGAGTGAGGAAAAACTTGCCCACAAAAAACCCTTTTAACAGGGAAAAAAAATGTGGAAGAAACCTCAGGAAGAGCCACAGAGGAGGGATCCCTCTTCCAGGACGGACAGACGTGCAATGGATGTCACATGTACAGAACAATCAACACAAACATATTGTACAATTACAATCAATTACAATAAATGGTGAGGTGATTGCAGTAGCAGTGGAACACAGATGCACAGCAGCAATAAGTCATCATGACCATCATGTCCATAGAAGCTGCTGACTGCTGGGCCTGAAAACTTCTTCTTCTTCTTCTTCTTCTTCTTCTTCTACAAACGCTAACACTCCCCCGGTGCTAAATAACATGAGCTAACACCAACCGCTGGGCCTGTAAACCAGTCCAGGCAGCCCAGCTAACAAACTGAGCTAAAATGAGCTAACAGCAGCATTCAGCAGCAAGTCTACTTCAAGTTTAATTTAAGATTAAGGTTTTACAGATGTGAGCTGAGCCTTAAATCTGATTTGGTGAATTCTCCACAGACAGTTTTAGTTAATGGAGTCGAAGCTGTAAAAGCAGCGTGTATTTCTTTTAATGCTGTCGAGCCTGGTTTGTGTGACGCGTGCAGGTTTCTTCCACACGGCAGCTCTGCAGAAAAGCTGCTGCTAATCAGGACGGCAGGAGGTCACAACTCAAGACTGAAATCTGGAAGTCATTTGGAAAAGCGCCAAGCACTCCTCTCTCACTTCACTGTGGCTGAAGGTCTCTCTCTCTCTCTCTCTATCACTGTTTCTTTCATTCTTTTTGTCACTGTCCTTTCAAAGATGGAGTTTGAGTTTCTTTCCCAAGTTTTTAAGTTTCCTGCAATGTTCCTCAAGACAGAATGGATTGGATGGTTCTTGCTGAAATGCACCCTGGGAGTTGGCGTCTTTATCCAGTCTGCGGCGCCCCCTGTCTTTCGTATGGATGGCTGAACCAGGACAGCTCACAGTGTAATTCACAGGTTGATCCGTCCTGCTCCACTAGAGAAGATATAATGTTATTGATTAAACTTTATGCAGGTTTGGAGCAGCCTTTTTCATCCAGCTGTGAACATTGGAGTTGGTTCATGAGGTGAGCATTGGGTGGCGCCAGTTCTCCAGTCAGAAAACAAAAAGAAGAGGGTGCAACAAGATGACGTCAGAGAGAGGAGCTCAAGGTGTGTCAAAGCAACAGGAAACATGAAGTAAATCAGACATTTGTGTTTGTTTCATGGGAGCCATGAGGAAACAGCTGATCAGTCACGTGACTTCAGTGTTCCCACCTGCTGTTAACCGCAGACAAAAATAAAATATGTGGACGGGTAGCGTGATGTGCGTTGTGGTTTTTAAGTTTCATTTGATTTGGGTTGTGCACCGACTTCAGGGCGTTGATACTTCAGGTTGAAGCAAGCCCGTCTATGTAGACTGAAGTCATGATTGACTTGAGGAGAAGAGGTTCAGAAGACTGAGAAGATGTTCACACGCTGACCTTTGAAATCCCTCTCTGTACCTCGGTTTGTGTTTTCCGGTCTCCTGTCTTCTCATTTGTTCCACTTTGTTTATTCTCTCTTGTGTCTTATTGACACAGTTTTACCTTTTCAGTTTTCCGCTCTCTCTGCCCTCTTGTTGCTCTCCGCCTGCCTCTCTCAGGACTGAGCAGTAACCGACCCAGTTTTTATGACTACAAGCCCTCCGGCCATGTATCTGTCATGTCGTCTGGGCAGCGGCCAGGTCCTGCAGAAAATATCCAGCTAAATATGGCTTTAATATTCTCACGACTGGAGGTGTGCTTGATTTATCCCAGCTGAAACCTAAACAGCCTCTGAAGTGGAGACCTAACATGTAAGATCAGATAAATCAGCCACTTTTCAGGCCCAAACCACCCACTTGATTGAACCTTTAACCCTGCTATCAGGACTGCAGTCCTATTTCCCATTCCTAACAGGAGCTTTAACCCAACTTGTGCAATTTTGGTGCCTTGCTCTGCAAAACTAAAGCTTCCACCATGGCAGCGTGAGTGCCTTCATCTTGGGAATGAAACCTCTAAGCCTGGCTCTGTGGTTGAACTCAGTCCTTGCCATGTCAGTGCTCTTGTCCCAGATGGTACCGTTACACTAAATATTACCATTTTCAAGGGAAATTAACTTTAAGCAGAACATGAACTCTTCACTGGCTAAAACAGTTCACATCACTTGTTCAAGGCTTTAAATTCTCACCACGGCTGTCTCGCTCGAGTGAACTCTTTCATGTAACTCTTGTTACTTCATGCATTTTCTCATTTTTTGAGTTGCAACAGTGTTTTCATCATCTTCAGAGCACTTTGTATCTTTGTTTGGACACCAGCTCTACAAGTAACCTTTATTACTGTCTGGAAACTGTCTAATAAAACAGAAACACCATAAAAATGATGCTGCAGACGACGTCAGTCACTCCCAGGTCATGAGGACCTCACACTGTCTACTGGAAAGCAAAGCGAGCCTCCAGCCACATTCTTGGGAAACACTCCATGCAAACGGGCTGGTGAAGGTCAGGTGGAGGGTGAAGGAGGAAGCGTGGAGACAGACAAAAAGCTTCCTCTGAGGTCATTGGGATCGAACAGTCAGTATCTCCAGAGATCCAGCTGTGTTTCCATTCTGGCAGAGCTGCACATAGGTGTGACAGAACGATGGGAATGAAGCACTTTAACGTCACATTTTGTCTGTATTTATTAAGGGAGACATTATTTCTGTCTGTTAGATGGATGGATGGAGGGATGAATCAGACCGTGGAAAGCTTCTACTAGTTTGTAGTCCTTTCAGTTTTCCTGAGAGACATCGAAGACATTCAAGGGAATAATCTGTACTGAGTGGATGGACGGGTGCATGTCGGGTACGGGAACCTTTGAATGTCATAGAACGTAGACTCAAATGTCTTTGAGTCATTATCTTTCTGTTGATAACTGGCCAAATATGAACAACAGGCGACAGCAAAGTCCAGCCCATCGGGTCACATCACGTCTCGCTCCGTCACTCACACCGCGGAGTAAAAACACTCCATCTCCTTCAGGACAGTAGAAAGAGGAAGAGAGGACAGCAGAGGAAAAGTTAACCAGCAAGTTGTCCATCTGGTTAATAAGTCATCTTATCCGTTTCAGAGGTCTTTTTGGAGACTTTGTGAAATAAATCCAGATGATGAATCAACTTTGGATGTCTCCGATGAAAGGAAACGATGTGTTTCCAATTTGTTAACCAATCAGAGACAAAGTAGGCAGGTCTTCAAAAAGAACGCACCTGACAACAGCATGAGAACAAGCTGAGATAATGAGCGCGGGCGTCACACCGAGGACATCCGAGGACAGTTCGAGACATCACGTCCAATCCAGTCTTTCCAGTTGCCAGCGTCGTTTTGAAGCATGTGATGTGAATGTATGGCCCAGATTGGATGTCTGTCACCGGAGCCACCATTTCAACAATCACATGGGGAGAAATCCATTAGAGAAGCAGGAACACAGGACAGTATCTGCACCCCTGAAGACATGAACATGACTGATGATCGCGCTCGTTAAAGGAGGAAACTGTCTTGATGCTTTGATAGACTGGATTTTTTTCTCAACAGATGTTTCAGGATTGGCTGAATTTGAGGTCATGTTGACAGACAGAGGGTTCCTCCAGGTCACGCAGACCTAACCCGTCTGTTCGCAGATAACCAGATAAGCCACAGGCTGACAGCTAAACGTAGCTCAGGGAAATATATTTCTGGTCTGGATGAGTGGTGGGCTGGATGGATGAATGTGGAGCTGTTGGGAAGAATTGATGTCTGAATGAAAGGGAAAAGGAACATTCATTGCATGTCATCCCCCTCATTTCCATCCCGTCCTCTGCTGTTGGCTGTTTAATAAAGGCAGAAAAGAAATAGAAATAAAATGCTGAGACGTTTCAGGTTGTAATGGCTACACCGTGCTTCAGTATAGACATAATTGGTTATTACTTGGTCATAATGAAGCTTCATTTGCTCCAAGGGTTCACCTAACTTTGTGCCAAGCAGCACTTTATTTGCTCGTATCTGTAATCTTGGAGTCAGAAGTGGAATCTGCAGCAATGATCGTCTCCTCCGAGGACATTTATTCACAGCTCGTAAAGACAGAACTTCCTGGCTCGCTGCATCACTCTCAGTGTTTTTCCACAGTTTGTTGCTTCACTGGTCAGTCCAGCTTTGCCTGTTCCTTCAGTATTTGGAAAGATGAGAAACTGTACTTACAAGACAAATGCCAGTCTGTGTTAACCTGAGAGGGACCTCTAGTGGCTGCGTGATTTATGACACATGAAGTAATGTCACGTTGGTACAGTAGTGCAAGACTTGATGGGGAAGAAGTCAGGCCAAGCAGTGAAGCCAACACTCAAACTGCAGTTCCTCTAACGTCCACTTGAGGCTGGCTCCTGCAGTGAGTCAGTTTCCATAAGTCCCCATGTTAGACAGCAGAAATAAACAGCCTGGTTCCTGCTATAACCTTGTTCATTTGTCAATTATTGCACGGGGCACCTGTTCTTTCTCTCTCTCCCCAGGTCACATGTTTTAACTTCACACACTGAAATTGGGCATTCACATGGTCGACAAGATGAGGATGCTCACGGTCATTTGGGCTTTTTGATACCACCTACCGTTTGGCATTAGTGTCCACTAGTTGGAGGGGGTTCATTTAGAGACTTTCTGTGTCTCTCAGCAGTCACTCACACACAGACAGAGCACAGCTGCAGTTCATTACTCTGACCTGCAGCTGACCCTGGTTGCTTGGCAACCTCAAGCCTGCCTTTGACTGACTTTGTTGAAGTCTGTGTGCTGCAGGGTCAGTAATAATGTATGTCAGACACTCTGTTTATTTACACAGTTTCTAGTCTGGTATATATAATGAACGTTTTCAGATTATATTAAAGAAAAAGGGTGTTTCTTATTCACTCCGCAATAACCAGACAGCCGCTCAGTAAACACATTGTGTGTTTTGGACTAGAAAATGACGTCAGCAAAGCTTCATCTGAGCTCCTGGGGGTTTTTAGGTGGTTTGGAAGACACCCACCCAGCCTCTTCCTCTGTTCCCAAACACATTTCTCCACCAGATAAATCGTCCACGTCTGTCAAACGATGAATCGCTCTGTTATCGTAGGGAGTGCTGAGTCAGCCTGGAGGGCTTCTTGTAAGTCGGCTGCGGGTGTATTTTGGATAACAGACAGGCAACTTTTTGTAACGGACCCAACAAGACGTGTCAAAGAATGAGAATGATGAGGAAACACACATGGAGGTGAACGCTTTGGGCCTTTTCTTTGAATCGGTTTCCTTTTTCAAACTGCTTTACAAATAAACTGGAGCTGACTCTTGAAGGATGCTATCAGTCTGCTCCTGGGTGGAAGATCCATCACTTGGAATAGAAATCACAGATGACCACCCAAACTAAATCACTTCTGCTCAGAAAGCACAATGTGACCCACAAAGGAAGAAGACTGAAGATGGTTTCTGCACTGAGGACTTCAAACTGATGAACTCATTTCATGCTTTTTGTTGTTTTCATTTAGCGTCCACGACAAAGTGAGTTCGTCTCCCAGTCCCGGACTGCCTGACACGTTCGTATTGGTCATTAGCACGTCAGGCCTTAAATTGCTTTCACAGTTTTTAAAGCTGGTGTCTGTGACAGCGTTTTAAACCGACCATCCTGAGTGAGGGTCGATCAGCTTTGAACCAGAAATCTCTGGATCCAGTCTGAATTGAATGTTTCTGTAAACTCTTTACTGTCGTCTTACAGGACCAACGTACGTTTGAGTTTTCTTCTAACAAACACTGATGACCTCAGGATGATTAACATATGACCACTCTTGATGGTGGTCTTGGTTAACCGTCCAAACCGCAGAGCGCCGTCACTTTAAAATCATAAATATCCAGATCAGAAACATTCAGCATTACGTTGATGTCTGTGATTTTATTTTGGCGGGTTCCCACCCGGGTTTCCAGGTGTCCAACCTTCTGGAGTCATTTGAGTTCTGCAGCCACATTCCAGAAGTCTTCTGGAGTCTTCAGGGTTAACTTGTTGCATAATGTGCCTCCCTTGTGCCGCCCTGACCTCTGCATCATGACCACAGCTCCGTCATGGAGCTCCACACTATGTGCGACTGCTCAGAGGAGACTGACAGGCGTTTCTCCGTCAGGAATCCCTCCTGGTTTGTCTCTCAGTGTTTTTATGAGAGCTCTTGAATCCCTGTAATTCCAGCGGTTTTGTTTCCTCCGGTGATTACTGCCTCTGTGTCTGCTGAAAGAATGATGGCCCGAGCACATTTGTCTTTCTCTCTGTCCGTGAAGACTCTTGAAACTCAATTAGAGGAGAAGCCGTTCCAGCCGGCTGCTGTCTCCTGCGACTAATAGCTCTTATCGTCCGCTCAACACAGCGACGGATTTATTCCTCTTTCTGTGTACGAACACACTCCTGTCTGTTTGTGTGTGCTTTGGAATTAGACTCTTTCATTTTACCCCAATTATGTTCAAAAGAGGTTTGCAGTGACGTACAAACGGAGGCAGAGAAGGAAGGCAGAGAGGACTTATTCCCCCCTTTGGGACCATCTTTGATTTCAACAAATTGAAGCCGTCTGTCAGGTGATTTTACCATAACGAACCAGAAACGTCGCAGAAAATCAAATGTGGAATGTTTGTTTCCATAAACGAGGCTGAAGTGAACAAACAGACTTCCTGAACGTCAGAAACATCTGTGAAAAAAGACTCGTGGTCCTGAGGTGACACGCGGTGCGTGCTGGCTTTCTGTCCATGTTCACCTCATGTCCACACTGCATTTATTCACTTTGTTTAACTTCATAAATCTCGTCTCGGTCAGCTGCTTGTTGTTTTTTGGAGATGTGTCAGAACCAGGAAGGAAGAGTCGCCCGGAGCTGCATCCAAACGTTCGTATTTCACTGCTTTTGCGGACGTAGCAGACATGTGCGGTCGCGTTTCCAGGAAGCCGGCGAGTGCAGAGGGTTGTCCAAATCCACAGTTCATCAGGTGGCCGACGAGCTGGGCCTCCAGCAGACTGCCTGCTTGGGGTACAGACTTCACACACGGTTCCCACGTTAAAGCTGTTTTAGAGGCAGTTTTGTCCACAGCGGCAGCGTGACTCCACACACAGACATGACTGTGGCAGAAGTCTTTTCCTACATGTCATCAAACACCCTCCCTCGTTACTGCTGAGTAGAAAGAAGAGTTTTATTACGTCAAATCATCAGCTGCTCCAGCGGGAGCAGCAGTAAGGTGGAGCAGGGGTCGGCCCCTGTACGTCGCTGGTGCAGGAGCATGAATCAGGCTTTCAGGTGGCCTGTGATTGATGTCAGAGGTCAGATCCTGAGCAGCTCTTTCATAACCTGTTCATCTGTCAGCACATGGTGAGCGTCTCGCCACAGCCTGAACAGGAACAGAGGAGCTGGGTGATGCCAGGCCTCCTCTCCGTCTTTTTCTGGTCGTGGGTTCGCAGCTCAGCACTGTACAACCTGTTCCCTCTTCACGGTAATTGGTGTCCGTCGATGGAGTGTGTGAGCTATTTATTTCTGAAGACACTTGTTCTCGTGGAACATTGGCTCTCAGTCACGACATGTTCAAGCCTCCATTTTATCTCCAGCTCAGTGTGAGACACAGCGGTAAAATGCTTCAGCTTCATGTAACCCCCAAAATCCAGCGGACATGTCTCCGTCACGTCTCTTTGTCCGTCCTGCATCGCCCGGCAGCGTCTCTCCCTCAGACTTTTCATTCTCCTGCGTCTACATCGTAACCATGCTGCGTACTTCATCACTTTCTCTTTTGTCTGTTTTTGCCACCGGCAGTTTGTACGGGGTGTTTTATTTTGAAAATCCAGCGGACTCTGCGGGTTTGAAACATTGAACAGCCGTGTAACACCGCCACGGTCACCGCAGTGGAATTTACTGCTCGATCAGTAAATGGGAGGACGTTTAAAGTTTGAGCAGCCTGGCTAACGCAGCCGGAGGAGCTAGCTTCAGCAGCGGCCTGTCGTCTCATCGTCAGGACAGAAAAACAGAACGAGTCTTCTGCGGGTTGTGTCGGGCCTGCAGGGACACCGAACGTCCGTCCGTCCAGCCGTTGACGGTCTGACAGAGAAGGAGCACAGTCATGACGCTGAAACATGAGCCCATGCTTCAGTCTGAGCACACGTGCTGTTCTCCTGCTGCAGCACATTAATCATCTGTCCTGACAGATGTTTAAGTTTGGAGCCAGGTCAGGGGAGGTTCCCACACATCCTGGAGACACCTGGAAGACCTGAAATTCCTTCATGCTGCTTTCCAGGGATGAACATTTCATGGATTATTTCCTGGCCGTCATATTTCTTCTGAGCTTCCTTCAAATCATTTTATGATTCGGTAACAATAATTAGCTCAAAGCTAAAGCTTCTCTCATCATATTTCCTCTCTTCCTCCCTCACATCCTTCCTCTTCCTCCCGAGGATCACGTCTTGACGAAGCAGGATTATTAATCGCCGTAGCCTCGTCCAGTGCGAGGGCGTGTTCTCCTGTCTGATTATTCAGAGCGACCCGGTCGGAGGTCAGAGGTCACGCTGTGATTACAGGCTGCTGGCCAACAGCGGCTCGTTACGGGAGCGCGGGGACGCAGAGCAACAGCTGCTCGTTAAAACTTTACTCATCCAGGGAGATCTGACAGAGCTCCGCTTCATACACCATCCATGTGTCCAGACTGGGAGCAGACCAGTACAACCAGGATGCAGCTTCAGAGGTGTGTCCACCTGACAAGGAGCTCTCCAACCATGGAAGTTCTGTTTGCAGTGAGTCACAGAGTCAGCCGCTCCTCTTCATTTAAATAAGGCGACGTGTCGCCGTCCGAGTCCGTCTTCAGCGTGCTTCCATAGAAGCCCCCGTGGCCTTGGAGCTACGTCACCTTCACCTCCAAACTACCCCGGTCCTCACGAAAAGACGTGGTGTTGGTTCTGAACTGACTAAGTCAAACTTGGAGAATGAGGCAGGATGAATTTACTTTGCATGGAGGATGTGGCGCCCCCTCTCTGCTGTCAAAGTTCTACACAGTTTGGATGATGTATCGAATTTAACCTCAACATTATATATTTTAAAGACAGGTAGGCTGCAGGACACAGAGTAATCATCTTCAGGAAGGTTAGCTTATGTCATCCTTATTTAACTCATTCTGCTGACGTGCATGAGAACATATCTGCTCTTCATCAGATCCACTGAGGACAACCTTTATTAGACGTTTCAAACCTTAAACCAGCAAGATTACAAGTCAGCCACGGGAGGTTCAGAGGTCAGATGTCCAAACTGTGACCTCTGAATGACTGCGTGGAAAAGAAATAAGTCTGTGTTTTTTGTGAACGGTAATCAGAGTGGGAGGAGGATGTGATGGAGCTGAGGGAGGGTAAAGTAAGGAAATGATCAGTTGGAAATAATCGGTTGGAAATCCTCAGCGGCCGGTGGAAAGCAGCTCTGGGACATCTGGGAAAGTGTTAGAGGCGGGTTTGAGAAAATCCAGGTACGCTGCAAAGTACGAGAGCCCCGCGGAGTGAACGCGAACACACGGGGTGACGGACGACGTGACGCGCTGGGATCGCTGAGAGTTTGAACAGATAAGATGAAACTTGAACTGACCTGCGGGATGAAGCCGGAGCTTTCAGCTCAGTGTTGTTCCTCTGCAAAGACACACACCATTTCTACTGTTTCTTCCTTTATGCTGTAATTTAGCCCACGTGAGTTGTGTTTTTGTGGATCGTGCAGATCTGACGTTCAGCCTGCTGGATTAAAGTAAAGCTCCTATCAGACAGCGCTGAGGGCAGAACTGACAACCAGCGTTCATAAAAACGATTAGTGGACTATTCTTCCCGGGAACGAACCCGAAGAACACACCACAGAGACCAGAAGGTGCAGAATCTGCAGCGATGGTTCCTTCACAGATGTGCAGGTTACCCATCATGCCATGGGCACTAACACACCGTGCCATCTCGCAGAGGACAGAACATGACTTCCAGAACCAGTTTGAAATGTGGACTCGTCAGTCGGTCTCTGATGTTCTGGTCCAGAGAAGTGTGCGGTGTTTCTGGGTGTTCATCTGTAGATGCTGCTGCCTGATGGGCTGGACAGTCTTCACTTCACTTTAGATGGATGGTGTTTGATCTGCGGCTGATTGAATGGCTGCTGTCTTTGTACTCCTGCATCACAGAGCGGCGGTACCATCCTTCCCTGTGTTCCATCATCTGGACTTAAACCCAGAGAAGGTGCTTCAGTTAAAGACTGATGTCGGCTGATCACATGTTGGAGTTTTGTGCAGCGCTCTGATGAACCTGAGCTGAACTGATCTGCATCACACACCAAGTATCATCAACACTGCGTGGAAAATATTTGGGAAACTGATGGAGAGAGAAGAGATGAAGGGAAATGATGAAAGAGAGGAGAGAGAGAGTGGAGGTGGAGGAGGAGGAGGAGGAGGAGGAGGTGGTTTGTTATTTCAAACTTGCTTAAATGAGAAAAAAAAATCTGTCAGTGCAGAGGAACGTTCAGCTTGTTCAACTTTTACTGAGCACAAACAAAATGTAGCAGGAATAACTCACACACTGTGTGTGTGTGTGTGTGTGTGTGTGTGTGTGTGATGGTCTTTGTAATATAGTGACTACTCCTGCTTCTGTGCAGCTAACTGCTAACATGCTAGGGCCAGTAGAGTCCTAGCAGCTCGTTGTGTTTGCGTAGTTATGGTTGGTTATGTTCACTAATGGTTATTAGCTGGGCCACTTAACAGGCTGGATTAATTAAGACTGGACGTAGACGTAGACCCACCTGTCAGTCAAAGTCTTAATCCTGCATAACTTTAAGCCTTAATATAATGTGAACAGGTGAGTTGTGTATAAATTCACCCTCAGTACAGTTGTCATGAACGGGGAAATTAGCTACAGAGACCAAAACTGTTTTTGTACCAGGCTGTAAACATGTTTATTTCTGCTGTCTAACATGGGGACTTATGGAGACTGACTCACTTCTGCAGCCAGCCTCAGGTGGACGCTCTTTTTTACTCTCTTCTGTCTCTCCACCTGTTTGCTTTTCTTTATCACACCTGATGTTCACACTGAAACATCTGACTGTCATCATCCTGTGTGTGTGTGTGTGTGTGTGTGTGTGTGTGTGTGTGTGTCTGAGGCAGATGTTTGTCATTGTGTCCAACACACACTCGCAGTGTGTGTGTGTGTGTGTGAGGTCATCCAGGGACACAAACAGGATGATTCACACAGAAATGTGAAGAAGCCTGTCGATGTCGTCCTGTTTCCTTCTTCTTCATCCTTCCTCTCTTCCTCCTTCTCTTCAACTCCTCTTCGTCTCCTCCTTTGCACCTGTGCTTCCTCACTTTGTCCTCTTGTTTCCTTCTCGTCTTCCTCTCTCCTCTTTCCTCCCTTGTTACTCACCTGCAGCTCCAAGTGGACGTTATTTCAACTCCTGTCTAATCAGAGCGTTTGGAGGCTATTGTGATGCATGATGGGAAGTCATATTAGAAACCAGGTGAAGGGGGCGGCCCGTGGCGTAGTGGGTTAAGCGACCGCCCCATGCATGGAGGCTACAGTCCTTGCGGTTCGACTCCCGCATCGGACTCCCTGCTTCCTGTCCATCTTCAGCTGCGCTATCATTAAAGGCATAAAACGGCCAAAAAAATAATCTAAAAAAAAGAAACCAGGTGAAGGACTGCTGAGGCGTGACAAACCTGAGGTCCAGAAGAAGAAGGCGGAGGGAGAAGGTCTGCGGTGTGAGACCACATACGATTCAAATGTCCGAGTGCATCCAGGCTTTGTCCTGCAGTGATTCAGTCGGCCTGCAGCTTTTATCCTCACACTGTCCCGATCGACTGACTCATCACGGAGCGAGAGGACAAGCAGCTCCTCACGTCTACATCATCATGTGTTTGTTGACGTCAGTGAAAGAAGCAGACAGAGTTCTTCTGTTTAATGAGAGTTTCTGAGTGTCCATCAGCGACCTCTGCTTGTTGTTGACAAGCAGGAAGTGTCCCTGCTATGCAGATGACACTCAGCGAGCAGTCTGCGAGCGTCCTCACACAGACAGATGTTACCTCCTCAGGTGAGCGACGCCTGGCTCTGCCGCCCGTACGCTCAGGACAGTCCAAACTTTTCTGTCTGTTGGTGGAACGTCCTACCAGTTCCTACAGATCTCTACCTTCACAGACCTCCTGAAGACCTCCAGCTCTGCAGAGAGGACCTCCTCTACAACACGACCAACAGCTGGACACAACACATCTGTCCTCTGCAGCTGGACACATCTGTCCCAGCACTGACCGCTTCCTTTTCTGTCGGTCACTTTGCATAAAAGTTCAAATGAAATGTGAGTTTGTGCTGCTGCAGTTTGATGCGGCGCCTGTAGAGGGCGTCTTTGTAACACTGCGAGAGGAGGAACAGGTTGTGATTGGTTTATTAGCTGGTGACAGGCATCACAGGTAAAAATATATTCTACTGAAGAAAGACAGGAAAGCTTTAGAAGGTCTGAGCGCACACACAGCATGAGTGAGGAGGGACTCGAACCCTCCACCCGCCTGTGTCTGCTGCCTTGCTCTGCAGCGTCAACATCGTCTGTTTGTTGGAGCTGGAATGCGGCTGAGCATAGTTTGGTGTTTGAGCCATAATCAAATCAAAATGTGTCTGCATACTTTCCCATGGGGACAGAGGACGAGGAGGAGGGGCGTCCAATTAAACGGTGACACTGGAGAGATGAACAGACGGATAATGATCAGCCGCTTCAAACAAAAGCAGAGAGGAAGGAAGAGAGCAAATATGTGGACGGCCGCCGGTATGTCAGACGTTATTTTTGGACTCCGATGTGTTTTCATGTGAGTCGGACGAAGCCGGCGGCTAATGAGCGAAAATACCAAACTGACTGAACGAGAGGCCAACATCTGAACCAAGCTCCATGTGGTGACGTCACGTGACTCACAGCAAGTTCAACTTCTGCACACACACACACACACACACCTGCACAGGCTGAATATTCAGGCTCAGGTTGAAACACATGGAGCACAGCAGGGTGTGTGTGTGTGTGTGTGTGTGATAAACCTTTACAGCTTTGACTCATTCATAAAAATCCACTTGGCTGCAGCTCTTCTCCTTGTGTCCTCTCCTTGTGTCCTCTCCTTGTTTCCTCTCCTTGTTTCCTTTCCTTGTGTCTTTCCTTGTGTCCTCTCCTTGTTTCCTTTCCTTGTGTCTTTCCTTGTTTCCTCTCCTTGTTTCGTCCCCTCGCTCCTTCTTTTTCGCTGAGTCATACTTTGTGGCTGCAGCGCTGTGATTGGTGAAGATGTGAGCAGAGGTCATGAGCTGAGCCAATCAGAGCAGAGGGTTGCTTCTTCAGGTCTTCTGTCGGAGACCTCTGAACTCCTGAACTACTCTGTCCTCCGTGATCCTGGACCAGCGCCCACTCTCTGTCTTCATCGCTCCGTCTCTGCACTGGCCTGGAAGCAGAGTCTCTCACCTTCATGCATTAGTTCACTGGCCTTCGTTTGACCCCCGCAGGACGCCGTAACGTCTTCACAGACGCTGTGAGCGTGCTCAGCTGGAGATGAATATATTTTCACGGCGTTCTGTTCTCTAGACAGACACGGTGAAAGCTCTGAGGAAGGTCCAGACTGCCACCGGCTCTGATTCAGCCAATCAGAAGAAAGCTCTGTAACGAGGCACATGGCTGAAGACCAATCGTGTGTGTCGGTGATGTTCAGGCCCTGCAGACAGCAGAGCATCACACACAGACAGGACATCACTGCATGGGCCGAGGAACACTTCAACAACCATCAGCCACTTCATCTCTGACGCCACTGATGACTGCTCATTAAGGCGGACTGAGCTCATTTAAGGCGGACTGAGGTGAAGTGGAAAACTGTCTTGTGGTCTGAGGAGTCCACATCATGGACGGCATGTCCTCCGGGCTAAAGAGGAGAGGGACACCGTCCAAAAGAGAGCATGGCATGATGGGTAGCCTGAGCACGTCAGCGGCTCCGTTAGCGCTGAAGCGACGGCCTCGCTCGTTTCATCCACACGTCGTCAAACCAGAGTCGACCTGCCGCAGCCACCTACTGAAATCCAGCTTCTCAGTTTCATTTGGTCTTCGTAGCCGTCGTCACTCGCCGTCGCTCTATGGATGCTGCTGAAAGGCATTGTGGGAGCAGCCGTTGAAGTAGACGGGTCAGTCTGACATCAGATCACCTGTGACGAGATCTGAGGATCATTTATCTCTGTCAGTCGTCGGGTCTCATCTTACCAGCCATGTTGAAACTGTCAGTGTCGCCGTCAGCCGACTCTCACGGGTCCAAACTTTGGGATTCAGTTCTCCACATAAACTATGAAATCATGTTTGGCTGTTTTCCTGGGTGGGAGTTAACAGTGTGTGCTGCTCCTGAACAGCTCCCTGCTGACAGGAGGTTACTGTCCTGCTCCACACCTGGAACACAGCTGCTGTTTCACACACACACACACACACTCACACACACACACTCACACACACTAACAACACTAACACACTGTTGATCCAGTTTTTCTCCATATGGGCAACTCTTCGATCCAAAACACACAACATTCCACATGCCAAAGTTTCCACTTCGTACAAACTCAAAACACACACACTCCCTCACAAAGTGTGTGTGTGTGTGTGTGCCACACCTCTTTTAAAACTCCAAAGGACTTTTTGTTTAGGGAGGAATTTCTTCCTGTTATTCTGAACACTTCACTTGGCTCGTTGTGTTTCTGCTGTGCTCGGTTCAGCATCTCTCAGACGGACATTCATGGTCCCATCAGGTTACGTCCCAGCTCGTGTAGGGACAGGGAGTAACGTAGAGCAGTTGTACTGGGTTAAACCAAACAGAAAGTAAAACTTTGTTAACTTCTATCTGAGAACCACAAAGGCCCCAGAGGAACAGCACCCCTAAAACTAAACCTGCCCCTCCCACGTAGCACGCAAAATACTTAACAACTACTACTACTACTACTGCTACTACTGCTACTACTGCTACTGCTACTACTGCTACTACTGCTACTACTGCTACTACTACTACTACTGCTACTACTACTACTGCTACTACTGCTACTACTACTGCTACTACTGCTACTACTACTACTACTGCTACTACTGCTACTACTGCTACTACTACTACTACTACTACTACTGCTACTACTACTACTACTGCTACTACTGCTACTACTACTGCGACTACTACTACTACTACTACTACTGCTACTACTACTACTGCTACTACTGCTACTACTACTGCTACTACTACTACTGCTACTACTGCTACTACTACTACTACTACTACTACTACTGCTGCTACTACTACTACTGCTGCTACTACTACTACTACTGCTACTACTACTACTACTACTACTACTGCTACTACTACTACTACTACTACTACTACTACTGCTACTACTACTACTACTACTGCTACTACTACTACTACTACTGCTACTACTACTGCTACTACTGCTACTACTACTGCTACTACTTAAATACTGAGAATACACACAAGTCTACAAACTACAACATGCAACACTACTGACAATTACAACACAGAGAGGCGGGCTCAACACCAAACCACAAGCCTGACGAGTCTGTTGACGAGACTGTTGACGAGACTGTTGACGAGTCTGTTGACGAGCTTGAATAACATCCAGCCTACTTGGCACGTTGGCAGCAGACATTTTGTAATAACTGTGGTGACATGCGGTTCATGTTCCCTCTGAATAACATCTTGATGTGTCCAATACTTCGGTTTAACTCCTGCTGTGACATGGTAGAGTGGGAAAGGTCGTCAGATCGGTGCCCTCAGACCGGCAGGATACAGCTTGGACATGGTTTGGAGTGTGTGCGTGTGTGAGTGTGATCTGTGCGTGCTCATTGAGTGTTAACAAAACTGACAGTCACAACTTTCTGTTTTAATTTGATTCTAAATATGAGACTAAAATCAAATCAGATATCTAGAATTCATCAGTCCGTATTTGTTTTGATTTTTAGGACGGACGGGCGCTCTGCGGTCTGCCGTTAGCATGTAGCTCAAAACTCTGCTGCTGACACGACTCTTCTGTCTGCTTTGTGTTTCTGATTGCTGCTCTGTTTGATCTGCTGGATATTTTTGGCTTTTATTCGATCAGAGATACAAAGAGGATTAACACAGCGGGTTAACATGCTAGAAACGTCAAACGAGGGTTGTGGTCACGAGTCGTAACCACCAAGCCACCGGATGTAGTGCTCTTTTAAACTGTAACTATCCTTCCTCTCTTTAGATTCTTTGTTTGGGTCAGCTGTCCTCTAAAGGGACACACACACACACACACACACACACCAGAAGCGTGATTTGTTGTCGTGTTGTTGAGGATGTTCGATGACGGACTGACCTCGTGGTTTGTGCAACAAAAGTAAATCACGTACGTTACCAGTGGACGATCATCGTCAGAGATACTGAGCATCAACATGAAGTGGAACCAGCAGCTGTCAGCAGCTTCTATGGACGGAATGGCAGAGTGAAGAGGACGCTGACGGAGGAAGCTAAGGTAAGCTTCTTGCTGTTGGACTAGTCAGTAATATTAGCTGCTGCTGTGTGTGCTGACCTGCTTGATGATTGGCTGTTAGTAAAGTTGTCGACTCGCTAGTTTCTGATCAGTAATCAGTTAAAAAACTGATGGCATCACAACAAATATCAAATCTGAGGAATGTTAACCAACATTAGCTTATTTAGTGTTAACACCCTGCTCTTGTTTCAGTTGGTCAACAAGCTGACGGGTGAGTTATCACAGTTGGATAGCTAGCAGTCAGTTAGCGTAGCAGCACTCTAGCTTGTTCAGTCCTGCTGACCAACCGCGCCGCGTCGTTTTTAAAACCAGAATTATTTTGTCAAGACGTGCTTGCGTTTATGCATTTAGCTCAAAGCAGCTGCGTCACATGATATCCTGGTTTAACTCAACAGCATCAGTCATGCAAATGAGGCGGGTGGAGGAGGTGGAGGAGGCTTCCCTTGCATCCGCCCAGCTGGTTGATGCTTGATGATCGGAGACGAGAACAAACATCCACACAATGCTGCAGGTGGAAACAGCTGAAGGTAGGCCAACTCACATTCATCCTTTTTCAAACTTTTGCAGTGACCTTTGACCCTGCCACACCGTGAAGGGGAGTGTAACACAGATGTATGGTATAGCTAGTTAGCCTTTAGCCCAGAGGTCAGCTGCAGAGCTGCTACAGAATAAAATCCCCCGCAGCCCAAAGACTCGGCGCGGCGTTCTAAAAGAGGCTGATGACAGGACGTGTTGGAGTGCAGAGCTCAGCTCACCTCCTCTGCTGCATGTTTTATGCATTTCAAAGCCACGATTTTTATGCCCATGACATCATCCCAAAGTCTAAGTGACCAGCGGGCACTAATGAGCATGTGCAGTAGGTCTCACAACACAAACCAGGTGAAGAAATGAGTGTTTTGGCCACTTGCTCTGGATGAGAACATTTCATTGGACTGAATAGACTCTGACTTCATTATGTGTCGAGCAGTGTGTCGATTTCAGGCAGTTCATGAACATCATTCTAATATTAAAAGAGTTTTTCAGAGCCGATGATAATGTCACCATCAAACTTTATTGTTGCAGCCAGTGACGCTGCCCCCTGCTGGACTGGAAGAATGCAGGTTTAAGACACCTCACAGAGCCTGAAGCTCAGTGACTGTAAGGTGAATGTTAAAAGATTATCTGATCTGTTGCCCCTCAGTATAACCACATTATAAACAGAGTATCATCTGCATAAAGATACAAACAGACGGCCTGATCCAGGATTACCAGGAAACTCATGGAGCAGGAAGTTAAAACTGAGTCTTTGTTTTTCATTTGAACCGTCTTGGATCCTCTGAGCAGCTGCTGTTCTGTTTGTGAAATTCCACCGACAAATTATATTCGGAGGGAAATCCAATGCAAATGTGGCCGTACCCTCAATCCTCAGCCGTTCACAGAAACCATATCCGTGTCTCCCTTCAGCTTGTTTTGAATATCCCAGATGTAAACTCAGACTCCACTCGCTGCCCGTCATGCAAATCCACAGGTGGGTCCAGTTTAAAATGAGCTTGTGGTGAAGCAGTCGAGAAACAAAAAGGCAAAATTACAAACAGGAGATCCTCTTCAATGCAAAAACTAAGAGAGGGTGGATGTTGTTTAGATGCAGCACCAGCCTGGAAACGGACAACATGTGTGATGGAGGTGTGGAAAACCTTTTATGTTGACTGAGTCTGTGTTTAAACCTCGTGGATGAGTAGCCGTCATGTCAGTTCGGTCTTGTTATAGTTGGTGATCAAAGACACATACAGAAGCAGCAGAGACTGGAGCATGTTGACTGACTGTGAAGCTTTAGAGGCGTCTTAAGTGTTCACCAACTGGTTTTTACTAAGCCTGGTCCTAACTGCCGAGCCGGCCTTTAAGACCAGTCTTTTTACGTCAGTTGACCTCAGCTGTAGTCTAAGGCTCTGTGATTGGACGTAAAGATGAATTTGTCTTCATCAGTGAACTAGTAACCAAATTATCCCCAGGCTTCCTCGCAGGTTTAAGAGTTGTTGAACTTGGTCCTGACTAGATTTACATTTGCACTTAGCAGGAAGAAGACTCAGGACTAAACTTTGGTAAGACTTATGACTTAGCTGAAGACCGCTCCTTATTCCTCTTACTGGGAATAAAAGATTTCTTTGTCACGATGGGGGAAAGTTTCAAAGACAGTTCATGATTTACATCTGTGATCCAGGAGGGTCAGGTTTGTTTTATTTGGTCAGTGTTCACTTACAGTTTGATCTCTGCTGTTTACTTCTGCAGATCCCAGGAAGAGTTGGGTGAAGATGAATCTGTCTGAAGACAACTACACCTTTACGTTGGACAGTCTGCACTTCTATCATGGAGCAACAGGCTTGTTCACCTGCAACTTTTTCATGGGTTTGCCCATTAACACGTACGTGGTGTGGCTGATAGCCAGCGGATCAGGAGGGTCTGTGGCCTCAGAGCTCTTTGCCCTCAATCTGTCTGTCTCTGAGATCCTCTTTTGCATCTCGTCTTTCTATATGATGCTTTACTTCCTGCTGAAGATGACGATGGTCGCCGGGATACAACTGCTGCAGTGTGTCTTACAACTCATGTTCATTTCTCGGCTGATCTTCCAGAGCAGCATCTGCCTGGAGCGCTACCTGGCTGTAGTGCATCCCACAGTCTTCCTCAGGTAAGGCGGGACTCGCGAGGCTTGTCCTCATTGAATCTGCGAGCTTTTAGGAAATGTTCTTAAACAGAACTTATTTTCTGTCCCCGCAGGTTCAAACCTCTCCGGTACAGGTTAGCCTGCTGCATGGTGGACTGGCTGCTGATGCTGCTGTACTGCATCATACCTACCCTCACCCTCTCAGTCGCACACGGATTGTACCTGCTGGTCTCCATGTCCCTGTTCTTCCTCATGCTCACATTGTACTGCGGTGTCCACGTTCTTTGCGTGCTGAAGCAGCCGGGGCCTGGTGACGGGAGCAGAGGCCACGAGAGCCGGAATGGCCTGAAGAGAAAGGCCTTTACGATCATCGTGACCACCCTGGTGTTCAGCAGCATCAGCCACATCCTCCGAGTCTTCGTCCTGGGCCCGACACTGTTGTTTGCATCACAGTAGGTCGTTCTGCAGGTCACCTTAGTCAGCCTGTCCATCAGCATCGTCAGTGGGTTCATCACCCCTCTGCTGTACCTCCTCAGAGCTGGAAAACTGATGTGCATCAAGCTCTGACTCATGATCTGTGAAGGGACGGTTTGATTTCCAACTGAACGCCATATTTGTTAATGACTAGAAACAGGAAATGCTAATTTAGGGAAAGGGGTGGAGCTTAAGTTAAAGAAGTAGTACGAGGTCACGTCAATAAATGTTTTTATGACAGACAGCTTTAGCCTAGCCAGTTGCTAAAGTAGCTAACCAGTAATTAGATGCTGCTAACAGAATCTACCGTTACCAAGCACTGTGCTCACTGTTAGACTGGACACTGCTGGTTCAGAGGTTCTGTTGCTGTGTTCACTGTTAGACTGGACACTGCTGGTCCAGAGGTTCTGTTGCTGTGTTCACTGTTAGACTGGACACTGCCGGTTCAGAGGTTCTGTTGCTGTGTTCACTGTTAGACTGGACACTGCCGGTTCAGAGGTTCTGTTGCTGTGCTCACTGTTAGACTGGACACTGCCGGTTCAGAGGTTCTGTTGCTGTGTTCACTGTTAGACTGGACACTGCCGGTTCAGAGGTTCTGTTGCTGTGTTCACTGTTAGACTGGACACTGCCGGTTCAGAGGTTCTGTTGCTGTGCTCACTGTTAGACTGGACACTGCCGGTTCAGAGGTTCTGTTGCTGTGTTCACTGTTAGACTGGACACTGCCGGTTCAGAGGTTCTGTTGCTGTGTTCACTGTTAGACTGGACACTGCCGGTTCAGAGGTTCTGTTGCTGTGTTCACTGTTAGACTGGACACTGCCGGTTCAGAGGTTCTGTTGCTGTGCTCACTGTTAGACTGGACACTGCCGGTTCAGAGGTTCTGTTGCTGTGTTCACTGTTAGACTGGACACTGCCGGTTCAGAGGTTCTGTTGCTGTGTTCACTGTTAGACTGGACACTGCCGGTTCAGAGGTTCTGTTGCTGTGTTCACTGTTAGACTGGACACTGCCGGTTCAGAGGTTCTGTTGCTGTGCTCACTGTTAGACTGGACACTGCCGGTTCAGAGGTTCTGTTGCTGTGTTCACTGTTAGACTGGACACTGCCGGTTCAGAGGTTCTGTTGCTGTGTTCACTGTTAGACTGGACACTGCCGGTTCAGAGGTTCTGTTGCTGTGTTCACTGTTAGACTGGACACTGCCGGTTCAGAGGTTCTGTTGCTGTGTTCACTGTTAGACTGGACACTGCCGGTTCAGAGGTTCTGTTGCTGTGTTCACTGTTAGACTGGACACTGCCGGTTCAGAGGTTCTGTTGCTGTGTTCACTGTTAGACTGGACACTGCCGGTTCAGAGGTTCTGTTTGGTCCAGTCGTGGTCACTGGAAGGTAGACGCTGATGCTAGCTTGTAGCGCTAGCAGAACTCTACTTCCTGTTTCATGGAGACTTCAAAATAAAGTTCTGCATCATAGATACTGAGATACATAGCTTCTTCTAGGGTATAATACATATACGTACCTCGGCTGCTTTTCTCTTCAAAGTTAGAAATAAATATTTCTCCAGCTAAAACACACACTCATTTTCATAACATGATGAAGAGCATTATTCATATCCTGAGCTGAAATCAGCTGGGAGCTCTAACATTCAGGCTGCAGCTTTATGTAACACATCTAAAACTCGTGCGAGTTTATATCTGGAGAAAAAAGTGTTCGGACACTTCACAGGAATGAAAACGCTGCGAAACTCAGAAGCTGCTTTGATTGTTGAGGTCAAACAGAGAGCAGCAGGTTCAGGCAACCAAAGATGTTCACACCATCACACATACACACAGCCGTACATACATCCTGCTGCACACACACACATACCATCCTCCTCTCCTTGATGTTGCAGTAACATGATGTAACAGCGGCCCTGGATGGCTCCCACGGGTGCTGGTTAGTCGACTTAATGGACTGCCACAGCTAGCTTCAAAGACGCGGAGAGTAAAGAAGAATAAAGAGTGATGGGGAGGAAGAGGAGGCGAAAAAAAGAGCTGCAGGAGAGAGAGAAACACGGGAGGGAGTGAAGAAGTCAGCGACTGAGCCGGCGTCAGTGATGGAGAAGTTACTTCTGCAGCAGTGCTGATTATCTGAACGCTGCAAAATAAACTCCAGTCATATTTATGTAACGTTCCTCTGGACCGTTAGCTCTGTGAGGCTAACTAGCTCGCTGCATGCCGCACAGCTGAGCCGCAGCTAACCCTTAGCTTAGCATCTATAGCTCCTGCCTATCGTTCTGAGCTTGTAGGGAATGAATCGTTAGCCTTGTATGTTACATCTTCATGTTGTCTTCATTGCGGATCACGTTAGCCACTGAGCTACACTTAAAAGCATTTTGTTAGTGACCATCAAGCTAACATTAGCCACGACACAGCGTTTATTCCACGTATATACGTTAGCTAGCCAGACGTTAGCCAACTAAAACCAAAATATGTGAGTCACGTTAGCTTTGACTTTGGACTCTGAACCAGCTAATCCACAATGAGCTCTAACTCTGTAGCTCTAGCTAAGCTAATGTTAGCTTGTGTTGCTCACTGTTGGCAGCGTGAACATGTGTGTGTCTTCACAGGCGGCTCAGCGCAGCTCGACGCTGACACTCAGAGAACGGAAGCGACTCGACGTCAAACCTCCAACTGAACGAAGCTGCCTCACGTTTACTGCTTCCTGTTTCGTCTCCACTCGTTTGTTTTTCTGTTTCTGATTCACAAACAACCGAAAAATAAAACGTGAAGATCGACAATGTGTCTGACCTCTGTGTGTGTGTGTGTGTGTGTGTGTGTGTGTGATGACCATATGGATGTAATGATACCCTGCATAACAAGCAGATAGGATTACACACACACACATGCATGCAATCATAGTGTTACACTTGTATGCACGCATGCAAAAATACAGACACACACATCAAACACACACACACTTTATATCAGGCTGTGTGTGTGTGTGTGTGTGTGTGTGTGTGTGTGTGTGTGTCAATCTTTTTCCCTGTGACTGTCAGACTAACTTCCAGTTGATACAGAAATGTTGCTGTAGTCTGTAGCTGTAGTCATTTATTGTACACACACACACACACACACACACACACACACAGTAATTCGTTTAGCACTGGTTGACTTCCTGCACAGTGTGTCATGTTTGATGTTTAAATTAAAGCCATCGATCAGAGTTTGGCTCTTATTAAAGTTTCCCCCCCGGAGATGAAGTGTGTGTGTGTGTGTGTGTGTGTGTGTGTGTGTGTGTGTGTGTGAGAATCACAAATTATTTCCAACGATGCAAATAAAAACACAGACTGACAGTAAAGGTTTACAGTCCGTCCTGCAGGTAGCGCTCACACACACACACTGCTCGTCTGCGAGACGTTTGTGTTGGAGAGAGAGAGACAGGTGGTTGAGCGACTCAGACTGTGAATGTGTGTGTGTGTGTATGTTCAGCACGGCGGTGTGTCGTGTATCGAATCATCACAGTCTGAAATGAACCTCGATGGGTCAGAGCAGACAGTCCTCAGCTCAGCTGCTTCCAGGTCACCGAGACCAGAACACGGGTCAGGACGACCCGGACTCACCGTGGTTAGCTCTGAGAGGACGACCACTTTAGGCCTGTCTGTCTGCCTGCCTGCCTGTCTGTCTGTCTCTCTGCCTGTCTGTCTCTCTGTCTGTCTCTCTGCCTGTCTGTCTCTCTGTCTGTCTCTCTGCCTGTCTGTCTGTCTCTCTGTCTGTCTGTCTCTCTGCCTGTCTGTCTGTCTCTCTGCCTGTCTGTCTGTCTCTCTGCCTGTCTGTCTCCACCTCACACTCTGTGTGTGTGTTTGCAGGTGAAACACAACGGACTGATCCTGGAGATGAAGCACCCGACAGCAGGACGCATCGCTGTACCTGGTGAGCACACACACACACACACACACACACACACACACTCTGCTGGGATGTCACATTATGAATTTCCCTGCCGATACACAAACAAATAAAACTACGAGATCCTGTTGAGCAGCCAAACACACACACACACACACAGAGGAAGCTGTCTGCTCACCGCCGTGTTTTCACAGTGTAATCTGTCTTCAGGTCCAACAGGGAGACATTCATAACGAACGTGTGTGTGTGTGTGTGTGTGTGTGTGTAACCACTGTCAGTCTATTCACAACAATATCCTTTTCTTTGCTTTCCACGTTCCTGTTCGTTTCATCTCTGTTTAGTAAACAACACCAGACACAAGTGTGTGTGTGTGTGTGTGTGTGTGTGTGTGTGTGTGTGTGTTGTCTGTACCTCAGGGTTAATTGAGCATGAAAACGTGCAGCTCTGTCACTGGCCGGCCTCTCCGTGGCATTCTTCTGGGTTTGTGTCTTCAGAGCCAGAAACGAACAAACAGAGGACGAGGCAACATTACACAACGAGACAGGAAGACGGAAAGATGGGAAGACGGAAAGACGGGAAGACAGAAAGACAGGAAGACGGGAAGACAGGAAGACGGGAAGACAGGAAGACAGGAAGACGGAAAGAC
The DNA here is from genome assembly GCA_023373845.1 of Nibea coibor. NCBI lineage: Eukaryota > Metazoa > Chordata > Actinopteri > Sciaenidae > Nibea > Nibea coibor. The sequence goes on along the minus strand of CM041736.1, from coordinate 547,922 downwards.
GAGAAGACAGGAAGACGGAAAGATACGTCTGTCCTCTGCAGCTGGCAGTCTCAGTGGCTGTGGATGATGAAGGCGATCTGACCAGATAATTTCATGTTTATTTGGTCTCTATGAGACGTCACGTGATGAGGATGTGATGAAGACGTGATGAGGACGTGATGAAGACGTGATGAGGACGTGATGAGGACGTGATGAAGACGTGATGAGGACGTGATGAAGACGTGATGAGGACGTGATGAGGACGTGATGAGGATGTGATGAAGATGTGATGAAGATGTGATGAGGACGTGATGAAGACGTGATGAGGACGTGATGAGGATGTGATGAAGACGTGATGAGGACGTGATGAGGACGTGATGAAGACGTGATGAGGACGTGATGAGGACGTGATGAGGATGTGATGAAGACGCGATGAGGACGCGATGAGGACGCGATGAGGACGCGATGAGGACGTGATGAAGACGTGATGAGGACGTGATGGGGACGTGATGAGGACGCGATGAGGACGTGATGAGGACGTGATGAAGACGTGATGAGGACGTGATGGGGACGTGATGAGGACGTGATGGGGACGTGATGAGGACGTGATGAGGATGTGATGAAGACGCGATGAGGACGCGATGAGGACGCGATGAGGACGTGATGGGGACGCGATGAGGACGTGATGAGGACGTGATGAAGACGTGATGAGGACGTGATGAGGACGTGATGGGGACGTGATGGGGACGAGATGAAGACGTGATGAAGACGTGATGAGGATGTGATGAGGACGTGATGAAGACGTGATGAGGACGTGATGAAGACGTGATGAAGACGCGATGAGGACGTGATGAAGACGCGATGAGGACGTGATGAAGACGTGATGAGGACGTGATGGGGACGTGATGAGGACGTGATGAGGACGTGATGAAGACGTGATGAGGATGTGATGAGGACGTGATGAGGACGCGATGAAGACGCGATGAGGACGTGATGAGGACGCGATGAGGACGCGATGAGGACGTGATGACGTGATGAAGACGCGATGAGGACGCGATGAAGACGTGATGAAGACGTGATGAGGACGTGATGAGGATGTGATGAGGACGTGATGAAGACGTGATGAGGACGTGATGGGGACGTGATGAGGACGTGATGAAGACGTGATGAGGACGTGATGAGGACGTGATGGGGACGTGATGAGGACGTGATGAAGACGCGATGAGGACGCGATGAGGACGTGATGAGGATGTGATGAGGACGTGATGAGGATGTGATGAGGACGTGATGAAGACGTGATGAGGACGCGATGAAGACGCGATGAGGACGTGATGAGGACGCGATGAGGACGCGATGAGGACGTGATGACGTGATGAAGACGCGATGAGGACGCGATGAAGACGTGATGAAGACGTGATGAGGACGTGATGAGGATGTGATGAGGACGTGATGAAGACGTGATGAGGACGTGATGAAGACGTGATGAGGACGTGATGAGGACGTGATGGGGACGTGATGAGGACGTGATGAAGACGCGATGAGGACGCGATGAGGACGTGATGAGGATGTGATGAGGACGTGATGAGGACGTGATGAGGATGTGATGAGGACGTGATGAAGACGTGATGAGGACGTGATGAGGACGTGATGAGGACGTGATGAGGACGTGATGAAGACGCGATGAGGACGTGATGAGGATGTGATGAGGACGTGATGAAGACGTGATGAGGACGTGATGAGGAAGTGATGAGGACGTGATGAAGACGTGATGAGGATGTGATGAGGACGTGATGAGGACGCGATGAAGACGCGATGAGGACGTGATGAGGACGCGATGAGGACGCGATGAGGACGTGATGACGTGATGAAGACGCGATGAGGACGCGATGAAGACGTGATGAAGACGTGATGAAGACGTGATGAAGACGTGATGAGGATGTGATGAGGACGTGATGAAGACGTGATGGGGACGTGATGAGGACGTGATGAAGACGTGATGGGGACGTGATGGGGACGTGATGAGGACGTGATGAGGACGTGATGAGGACGCGATGAAGACGCGATGAGGACGCGATGAGGACGCGATGAGGATGTGATGAGGACGTGATGAGGACGTGATGAGGACGTGATGAGGACGTGATGAAGACGTGATGAGGACGTGATGAAGACGCGATGAGGACGCGATGAGGACGTGATGAGGACGTGATGAAGACGTGATGAGGACGTGATGAGGACGTGATGGGGACGTGATGGGGACGAGATGAAGACGTGATGAAGACGTGATGAGGATGTGATGAGGACGTGATGAAGACGTGATGAGGACGTGATGAAGACGTGATGAGGACGCGATGAGGACGTGATGAAGACGCGATGAGGACGTGATGAAGACGTGATGAGGACGTGATGGGGACGTGATGAGGACGTGATGAGGACGTGATGAAGACGTGATGAGGATGTGATGAGGACGTGATGAGGACGCGATGAAGACGCGATGAGGACGTGATGAGGACGCGATGAGGACGCGATGAGGACGTGATGACGTGATGAAGACGCGATGAGGACGCGATGAAGACGTGATGAAGACGTGATGAGGACGTGATGAGGATGTGATGAGGACGTGATGAAGACGTGATGAGGACGTGATGGGGACGTGATGAGGACGTGATGAAGACGTGATGAGGACGTGATGAGGACGTGATGGGGACGTGATGAGGACGCGATGAAGACGCGATGAGGACGCGATGAGGACGTGATGAGGATGTGATGAGGACGTGATGAGGATGTGATGAGGACGTGATGAAGACGTGATGAGGACGCGATGAAGACGCGATGAGGACGTGATGAGGACGCGATGAGGACGCGATGAGGACGTGATGACGTGATGAAGACGCGATGAGGACGCGATGAAGACGTGATGAAGACGTGATGAGGACGTGATGAGGATGTGATGAGGACGTGATGAAGACGTGATGAGGACGTGATGAAGACGTGATGAGGACGTGATGAGGACGTGATGGGGACGTGATGAGGACGTGATGAAGACGCGATGAGGACGCGATGAGGACGTGATGAGGATGTGATGAGGACGTGATGAGGACGTGATGAGGATGTGATGAGGACGTGATGAAGACGTGATGAGGACGTGATGAGGACGTGATGAGGACGTGATGAGGACGTGATGAAGACGCGATGAGGACGTGATGAGGATGTGATGAGGACGTGATGAAGACGTGATGAGGACGTGATGAGGATGTGATGAGGACGTGATGAAGACGTGATGAGGATGTGATGAGGACGTGATGAGGACGCGATGAAGACGCGATGAGGACGTGATGAGGACGCGATGAGGACGCGATGAGGACGTGATGACGTGATGAAGACGCGATGAGGACGCGATGAAGACGTGATGAAGACGTGATGAAGACGTGATGAAGACGTGATGAGGATGTGATGAGGACGTGATGAAGACGTGATGGGGACGTGATGGGGACGTGATGAGGACGTGATGAGGACGTGATGAGGACGTGATGAGGACGCGATGAAGACGCGATGAGGACGCGATGAGGACGTGATGAGGATGTGATGAGGACGTGATGAGGACGTGATGAGGACGTGATGAGGATGTGATGAGGACGTGATGAGGACGTGATGAAGACGTGATGAGGATCCTGGAGGAACCTGGAGGTTCTGGTTTCACTTCAGCTCAACGCTGCACAGAACAGAAAGAAGTACAGAAATGTGGCAGATGAATAGAAATGTTACGTAACAGAGTTCATGAATTATTTGCCCTGACACCCCACACCAACACACACACACACACACACACCAACACACACACCACACCAACACACACACACACACACACACCAACACACACACCACACCAACACACCAACACACACACACACCAACACACACACACTGTGCCTGACACTTGTTGAGTGTAGCTGAAGGGGAAAACAGGTCGCTAATGGGGTGAAAATGGAAGCGCTGTTCACACACACACACACACACACACACTCGTGTGACCATGCACGTGTGGGTTCAGACACACACACACACACAGTGTGAGAGTTCAGCTCATTAGTGCTGCTCTTGGTTGTTGAGTTTGTTTCCTCTGCTGCTCGTCTACATGTGAGGACATCAGTCATGGAACACAGAGCTCAGTGTGTTAGTGACACACACACACACACACACACACACACACACACACATGAAGCACATCAGTGCTTTGTATGACAAGAATGACATGACTGGACCTCCTTCTCCTTCTCCTTCTCCTTCTCCTCCTTCTCCTCCTCCTTCTTCTGTGACGCGTTGTTTTGAGGTTTGCTGTCAGAACTCTGTTTGTGTCATTTCTGATCCGATCGGTTTTGGAAACACAGACCTGTCTGCTCCATTCATCCACTAACTGATAGATTTAGCCTAACATAGCCTAACAGAACCGGGCTCAGCAGCCGGGCCGGGTTGGAGCACAGCGTCTGAGACCAGCAGGAACCGGCAGGCAGCTGTGTTCCGACTCACTGCTGGTCTGGAGGTTCTGTTCGGTCCAGTTTGTTGGATAATTTGATTTTTAGGAGATCCAGTTCAGGTTTTTAACGTTACCGTGGAGACAGCGGAGTAATCAGTCTGTCTTTTTTCGTCTTCAGGTCCGGCGGTCCGTTTCAGCAGCTTCACTCCCAGCGAGCCGACACCCCCTCCTCTGATTGGCCAGCACACCGTGCAGGTGCTGCGAGACACCTTGTCTTACAGCGACGACATCATCAAAACGCTGCTGGAGTCGCGGGTGGTGGTCCAGAATGAAGTGTCCTGATTGGCTGAGGGACAATCAAAGGAGACGGGCCTCACACTTAGTTTGAATAATAATTCGAATAATTCACTTCGTTCAAATGTCGCTGCTCAACAATAAAGTGATTTTACAGCCGTCTCTTTAAAGTGTGAGATGATGCTTTAGCAGAAACACGACCTGGAGCTGAAAGAGGCTAAAACGCTGCACAGGTCTGCACAGATTTCATACGTGATCCATCGCTGATGTAAAAATATCGATCGGTGCAGCTTTAATGGATTTTCCGCGGCGGCCTGCAGGGACAGATGAAGCGTGAACCGCTTGGACGTTAATAATCCCGGTGGAGACGCTTCAGAAACACAGTGAAGTCCCTGCAGGCTGACTCATGGCGCTGTGCGTGGCGATGTGTCGCTGAGGTCGGCGGTGGGAGGAGGAGAGGCAGGGTGACAGCTTGATTGATTGTGAAGAAATCCTCTGGTAGAGAGCGGATGGATCGAGTCGACGTGATGTTTACTGAATCTGAGAAAACGTGACGCATCTGGACGTCGTCGGGGGAGACGCAGACTGACATGTTTGTTTGAGTTTGGGGGAAGAGGGAGGCTCAGGTGTGATTCATCACAAACCGGGGACTTACTGTACCTCCGCGTCCAAAAGACAACAACAGAGCTGCAGCATGAGATGAAACCAAACACTCTGCAGCTCACCGTTCAGCTCCATGAAGACACTTCACTACATGAAGACATCACTCCGCTCACACACAGAGGCCCCTTAGCCCTGATCCTGGACTGTAAGGCTACATATCACAGCCACCAGGGGGAACGCAGACATTTCCGTCATTCATAAAATGTGTTACTGCAGGAATGTTAAAGTACAAACTCCAGCAGAGGGACGGAGACCTTCTAACGCTGAGTCCTCCTTCATGACACGTCACGTCTTCTTTAGATTTAATTTTCTCCACATGGCCGACGTTTTACAGGCTGACTCCAAAACCACCTTAATGTTAGAGTTTCCTGGTGGACAGTGAAGTAAACTGCTAACTGTAGCTGCTGTTAGCTCAGTCTGTTAGCTGCTGTTAGCTAGCATTAGCTCTGTTTGTTAGCTGGGCGGTGAGCTCAGAGCAGCGGGGGAGTGTTAATTTTTGTACCACAGGAGGTTTGGACCACCAGGAAGAAGAAGAAGACGAAGACGAGGAGGTGTTCAGGCCCAGCAGTCAGCAGCTTCTGTGGACATAATGGCAGAGGAGCAGAGAGTGAAGAGGACGCTGACGGAGGAAGACGTGTTGAAAGTCACTATTCACAGTCAGTCCTTCGTGGTCATCCAGGTGTGGATGAACGGATGCGCCATCTTTGATGTGCCGTCGGTGAAACTGTTTAAAATAGTGAGGAAACTATCCGAGACCAGAAGACCAGATTTTCACTTGGTCTGAGAGAAAGAGGTTTTATTTCAACACGTCAAGACCAGAGCTGCAGGAAACAGCTGCAGGATATTAGCTTTACACATTAGCTACCAGTGCAGATGCTGTCTGATCCTGGTCTTAACCCCTCTTCGTCTTGGTCCTGTCTTGGGAAAGACTTGTGCTCAGTGCAGATCCTTCTTCATCCACTGATGGAAGGACGAGGACTGACCTTTGGGTCTTGACTACAACTGGAATGCACCGCGGGTGGCGCCATGACAGTGTAAGACTCCGGTATACGTAACTGTGACAGGAAGCTGAAAACGACGACACAAGATTCTTCCTGTTTGGAGCCGAGAAGCTCCGACTGAACGCGGCGGTGTCCACTCACTTCTGTCCGTACGAAGGGTGACGTTTGTTTCTGTTTGCGTCGTGTTTCACAGACGAGAACAGGAAGCTGCTGCTGAGCGAGGGAGTCTCTCTCTCTGTGTCTGTTCTCGTCATGCTCGGCCGCCCAGTTGGCTGCCTCTGTGTTGAACTCGGTGTGTGTGAGAGAGAAATTCGGATGTACGTAACTCACCAGCTCTTTAAGTGTCCCTTATTCCCCAACATCTGGAGTGTGTGTGTGTGTGTGTGTGTGTGTGTGTGTGTGTGTGTGTGCAGGAAACTAAAGGCTTTTTGTCCAGCCTAATGTTGAATGCAGACACAGTTATATGAGAGAGACAGAGTTTGGTAACTCTGACACTGAGGTCACAGTCTGAGATAAATGATACTCTTATTTTGAAGGGTTACATTATACTGAGTGTAGCAGCAGTGTGTTCAGCTGTAAAGCTGCTCAGCGACTCGCCAACTCACCAATGAAACACGAGTATGAAGTCTGCATCAAACAGGAAGTAGTTCTGTTTACTTCCTCTTTCCCGTGTTGTCCATGTGGATTGTTTACAGCAGCCAATACTGACACGGCCGGACCCGGAATCAACAGAACCTCCAGACCAGCAGTGAGCAGGAACAGAGCGGCCTACCGAGGTGGTGCTGTAATGTTATTCCCTGCTGGTCTCAGAGGCTGTGCTCCAACCCGGTCCGGTCCGGCTGCTGAGCCTGGTTCTGTTAGCATGCTAACGGCAGATTCAGTTAGCAGCAGCTGATTAGCGGTTAGCTAAGAGTCACTCATAGACTGTATGAAACAGGAAGCACTGCGCTGTGCAGGCTGAGGTCCAAACCAGACGTCATGGACGTCATTGGCCTGATCGCTGATCACTGATCGACATCGATCAGAGCGAGCGGCTGCTGAACTCATCTCGTCTCTCTTCGTCTCGTAGGAAGATCGACGGCGAGAGGAAGATGGAAAAAAGAGTGCAGCGACGCTGCCGTGGCAACCGAGAGTACACATCCTGTCCAGACTGAAGGCGACAGGTGTGTGTGTGTGTGTGTGTGAAGGCTGTCTTCTTATTGGCTGCTGGCATGCAGAGCAGTGCATCGAGGTTCGCGGCTGCTTTAATGTCAAATCCAGCTGCTGCAGCTGCACAACACCTCTCTCTCCCTCTCTCTCTCTCTCTCTCTCTCTCTCTCTCTCCATCCGGCCCACATCAGGAAGTGGTTTCCAAAGAAACTCCCGCTGGACGTCATATGAGGGAGTCCCGAGCCCCGTGTGTGTGTGTGTGTGTGTGTGTGTGTGTGTGTGTCTGCTTCTCGTTACTGTCACTCAGTCTAATGAGTTCTGATTCACGATAATCCGACAGGGTGGTTGAGTTTAACGTGTCCGTCCCTGAACGTCCTCTCGTCATCATTGAACTGACACAGACTGCAGTTCCTCTGACGTCCACCTGAGGCTGGTTCCAGAACTGAGTCAGTCTCCATAAGTCCCCATGTTAAAAACTTAGGTCCAGGTTTGATCCAGTCTGTGACTGTGAGGGCTGCTCTGTCTGGGCCTCACTGATCACTGAACAGAACCAGAACCACAGAACTTTATTCAGACTGGATCAGATTTTATTCACATTATATTTGCTGACTGCACCAACTCTGTGAGATTTACAGTTTAGCAGCCGGACCGGAACGGGTCGGAGTCCAACAGCTAAAGCTAATATAACACAGCTAACACTGAGGAGGTTAGCCGGCCGTGTTCACTGGACGCTGACGTTCACCCAGCTGGACCGAACACAGAGATTTTTGTTCGCAGGATGTACGATGATGTGCGGCTGAATGTCGGCGTCATTTATCGACTTCACAGCTTTTGGTCAAACGGACGCTGTGATATATTTTCCTGATGGATAGTGTCCTGACGTTTTTATATCAAACCTTCTTTCATGTCTGATTCTGTTTTTCCTTTTATTGACCCGAGTGACTGAAGTTCATCACTTCTTTGTCGCTGCAGAGGCTGTAAAGAGTTTTTTCACTCCGTCTTCATAAAAACAGTTTTTTTACAGCGTGCCATCAATCACCGGCTGAGAGCGAAGACGTCGCCGTCTTCGTGTCTTCAGACGGTTGAACCTGAAGCAGTTTGAGGAGCGTCGGCCCGCTGAGCTGTTTCACAGCCCAGCACACAAAGCTGCTGTGTTTGTGAGGAAACAGGTGTGTTCCTCATAACTCTGTTTTCCACTCGTCCTCCGTCTGTTTTATCGTCTTTCCTCCTGCTCTCACGTCACCTGTGAGCGCTCTGTTGTGGATGAACCCACGCTGACGTTCAGGAACGGGACTTCATCAGTTCTGCGTTGCATTGTGGGATGCTGAGGTCCGTGTGGACGCCGATGGATCGACCTCAGACTGGAACATCTCCACCCCACCGGGCACGTCTCCACCAAAACAGAACAGAAACGTAATCTTGGCGGAGAAACAGGACGACTGCGATTAGCCAGGCCGCTTCTCCGTGTACGGGTGCCACCGTCCTGTGTGCGCCGCGGCCAGGAAGCTCGTCAGTGTTTCAAACGGCACAAGAAATGCCGTCAGAAGAGTCCCAGAACCGGGTCTCTGCTCTGTTCTGGTTCTGACGGACGCTGCGAGAAGCCAGGACAGCTGACAGGAAGCCAGACACAGACACAGCACAGAGAATCCAGTCAATTTTCAAAATAAAACACCCTGTGCAGATTGTAAAAACAACATGACCAAATCTGAGCATGTGTGGTGGGAAATGCTCCTGGAACACTCCCGGTGGGGTCAGGTGGAGGTCCGACATGACGTCACGGTAACGTGACTGATGTGTTTTCAGCGTTACGCTTTGGTTTATGACATTAGCTTAGCTTAGGTGCTAGCATGGCTGTGACTTCATGGGGACTTTAATGTGTTGTGCTAATGTTAGCATGTTAACTGTAGCATGCTGCATGTTGGTTAGCCGTCGCGTTAGCATCCTGAATGTTTGGCAAGGAGCAGTACCACACTGGTCAAAGCACAAGATTAAAGATTACTGATAATAACGCACTGTCGTGTGTGTGTGTGTGTGTGTGTGTGTGTGTGTGTGCTCCAGCTGTTTTGTAATGACGCCACCCTCCACCCTCTTCTTCTGTGTTTTCCACCACTCGTTCAGCTGACCTCATTTAACTCTTTCATCGTCTCGTGTCCGTCTCGGTTCCATCAGGACAAACTGCTGACAACATGTTGGACAGACTTTCTTCTTCTATGGTTCAGGTGATGAAAAGTCACCACCTGTCGTCTCGTGTTAGCGGCTGTTGGCTCTTCTTGGACTCTTCTTCCTGATGATCCAGGTTCAGCCGGTTCACGAGTGAGCAATCACAGCCGCTCTTTTCTTTCTGTCAGTCCAATTATCACCCAGCGGTCTTTACATCCCGACCGCGCTGAACCTCGCCGTGCCGGCGGCCTGAACTCTGACTGCAAACGTTCTCCGTCAGCAGAGGTCGTGGCCTTTGTGAGTCCGCCCTCCGTGCCGAGGACAGTCACGTGGGCGGCCGTCCTCTCTGACCGTTAGTTTGGACGTCCTCGTGTCTGTCTCGGGATGGTTTAAGATAACATTTCGTCCAGCACCGTGTCAGGCTCGACGCAGCTTTAAATAAAACGACCTGTCACGGACGACGAGTCCAACAACAAGTTCTGTGAACGTTTGAAGCACGCTGACCTCAGGAAATGAACAACACACGAAACAAAGCATGAAGGAGGGGGGAATGTGAGGAGAGGGTCACTCTGGGTAAACCGGGCCTCACACCATTCAGAGAAAACAACAGAGACGACAGACAGCCACACAGACAGGACATGAACCGGGCCCAGCCCGTCTGAATGTGGGCCGCGGTTTCTGAGACACAAATCTAAAAGTCGCTCATCGCGTCAGGTGACCTCTGCGATGTTTACCGGAGGACGCCGACACACGAAGGCTCGTGTTCTGAACTGAAGTTTGGTGTCTGACCCGGCCAGCGGGGTTCATTAAACCTTCGGTGACCCGACATGCGGCGGTACCGCGAAATATTCAGAGGCTTTCAGTGCGCTCTAATCTATTGTATGGTTGTGTTTACACTGGAGGTCTTTAACACTGAGGAGGACCTCAGACTGCACCGCACAGGAACCACGAAACAATGCAGACTCCTGCCTGAACCGAGCCAAAGAAACGGGTCACAAAGATGTCATTCATACCAGAACCAATTTAAACTTCAGCTGCTCTCTATGAAATAATTATGACTCTCTTTGTGCTTCATGATTTCACTGAAAACCTCTGAGTTCATTAAGAGTTTGTTAGCTGCTGTTAGCTCATGTTAGCTCAGTTTGTTAGCTGCTGTTAGCTCATGTAAGCTCAGTTTGTTAGCTGCTGTTAGCTCATGTTAGCTCAGTTTGTTAGCTGCTGTTAGCTCATGTTAGCTCAGTCTGTTAGCTGCTGTTAGCTCATGTTAGCTCAGTTTGTTAGCTGCTGTTAGCTCATGTTAGCTCAGTCTGTTAGCTGCTGTTAGCTGCTGTTAGCTCATGTTAGCTCAGTCTGTTAGCTGCTGTTAGCTCATGTTAGCTCAGTTTGTTAATGTGTTCAGGCCCAGCAGTCAGCAGCTTCTATGGACATGATGGCAGAGGAGCAGAGAGTGAAGAGGACGCTGACGGAGGAAGCTAAGAAGAGAAAAGGAGAGAGTGAGCGAGCAAGAAGCCGCCGGACAAGAGTAAATCTGGGACTGACTTTTAGTGGTTGGTGAGAGCTTGGTGAAATAAAAGGCTGAAAGACAGACGCCGAGCTGATACCTGACGTGGCTTCATCAGGTGAATAAAACAAACTCAACCAAAACAAATACAAAAATCAAAGTCTCTGTTTCCCCTCTGACCCAGACTAGACCAATCAAAAACCATCTGGACCCGCCGAGACGACAGAAACAAGATGGTAGAAAGCAGGCGGCGGTCGGTGGTCAGCACCGGCACGCTGCAGCCGTCAGAAGTGAGCGGACAAAAAGGCTGAAGCAGTCTGACTGAGATCTATTGTGTGAGAATAATCCAGAACACATTGTTGAGCCTGGAAAGTACGAAAGTGTCTGCGTGATCCAGTCTGGACCTCCTTGATGGGTGGATGAAGTCTGAACACAAAGCTGCAAGTTGGAACTCTGAAGGTCGATTAAACGCCGTCATCCTGAAGAAACAAACGTCGCCCGCTCAGTCCTCCAGGAAGCGGCCTCAGTCTGGGCAGAGAGTCAGCTGAGCCCCCCACGTCCGCTCAGCATCTTTAATTTGATGTCACGTGACCTGAGTGGACACTGACTGAACACGAGCTGCAGAACAGAAAAACAATGGAGGCTGTAATATTTAATATTTAGCAGCTGTGAGTCCGTCAGAGCGCGCTGTGTTCCATCAGCCTGACCAGCCTGTCAGACCACACTGAGGGCCCATTGTTGGACATGTGCATGTCTGCTGAGGTGAAGAGTGTGTGTGTGTGTGTGTCAGCAGACAGGTTCAGACAGTCCATTGTGTGTTATAAATCAGGAATTAAACACAATTTGGTGAAAAACTAAACTCTACGGTTCACAGTAATCCTTCAGATGTTCATCGGATCAAACTCAGTGTGTGTGTGTGTGTGCGTGTGTGTGTTGTGTCTGGAAACACTCGTACAAACCGCACGAGGGCTTTTCATAGAAACAAAAACACAGATGATCCGATCGTGTGATTTTAAAGTACGGCTGAACCCGTCTGCTGCTTGTGAACACACACCCACCTGTCAGTCAAAGCTCTGAATCCTGCATAACTTTAAGCCTTAATATAATGTGAACAGGTGAGTTGTATATAAATTCACCCTCAGTACAGTTGTCATGAACGGGGAAATTAGCTACAGAGACCAAAACTGTTTTTGTACCAGGCTGTAAACATGTTTATTTCTGCTGTCTAACATGGGGACTTATGGAGACTGACTCATTCTGCAGCCAGCCTCAGGTGGACGTTAGAGGAACTGCAGTTTTACATCACATACACACAAACAGGAGGGTTCAAAGCATAAGGACACTGACCGGAGAGTGTGTGTGAGTGTGTGTGTCGTCTTATATAGTAATATGATCAAGTTATTTACAATATCAGTTACACAGTGTGTAAATGTGCTCCATCTGCCGTGTGTGTGTGTGTGTGTGTGTGAATGGTCTCCATGTGTGCTCTGCAGCTGGAGGGGATGCTAACCTTAAAACACACACACACACACACATGCACACACAGCTGTGAGGTCAAAGGTCAGGCATGAGTCGGATGTCCTGTTCCATTTTCACCACAGTAATAGATGGGTTTGTGTGTGTGTGTGTGTGTGTGTGTGTGTGTGTGTGTGTGTGTGCAGGTGAATCTATAAACGTCTCGGTCCACAGAGCGTCCCGGGTTTCAGGTTGTGTTGTGTGAGGAGATCCTGAGGCAGCGTGCAGAGTTCATCATCTCCATCAGTGAACAGAGGGACTGAGCCGGCTCTCTGTGTGGAGTGTCAGGTGACCTCACCTGTGTGACAGGTCTCACTAATCACTGCTTTAATCCATGTTAATGTCTCTGGGACATCCATCAGTGTAAGCTCTGACAAAACAACAACAGAGCATTTGAACTCATCGCTGAAATTATGTGTGTGTGTGTGTGTGTCTGGACTTTATTTGTTGGCGGTCTCCAGCTTTTCATTTTCCCTCTGAGTGTGAGATGACTCTCCTGTCTTCTCCTTCGTCTCTCTCTTTGTCTTTCTGGTGGCGGTCAGGACAAAGTGTCCTCGAGAGAGAGGCTGACCCTGTGACCTTTGACCTCCAGTACTGTCCGCAACAAAGTTCAGCCCAACGTTGATTGAAAACAGGAATACAGATTCCAACATTTCATTTGTTTGTAGTAGCCACTGTTGACCTGACCGGAACCAGGACCTAACAGTGTCCAGTCTAACAGTGAACACAGCAACAGAACCTCTGAACCGGCAGTGTCCAGTCTAACAGTGAACACAGCAACAGAACCTCTGAACCGGCAGTGTCCAGTCTAACAGTGAACACAGCAACAGAACCTCTGAACCAGCAGTGTCCAGTCTAACATTGAACACAGCAACAGAACCTCTGAACCGGCAGTGTCCAGTCTAACAGTGAACACAGCAGCCTATTGAGGTGGTTTTCTTGCCAGTTTTGGGTCCTGGCATCCCGGGCTGAATCAGTTCAGTTTCCTGTAAATCATGTTGGTAGTGTAATGTTATTCCCTGTTGGTCTCAGCTAATGAGCAGTTAGCTGCTGCAGGATGATATCATCAACAGGCTAAAACACCATGAAGAACACCTGAAGAACACCTGAAGAACACCTGAAGAACACCATGAAGAACACCTGAAGAACACCATGAAGAACACCTGAAGAACACCATGAAGAACACCATGAAGAACACCTGAAGAACACCATGAAGAACACCATGAAGAACACTTGAAGAACACTTGAAGAACACTTGAAGAACACCATGAAGAACACCATGAAGAACACCATGAAGAACACCTGAAGAACACCTGAAGAACACCTGAAGAACACCATGAAGAACACCATGAAGAACACTTGAAGAACACTTGAAGACGCTGAAGGACTTTGTGTCAGTGTTGGACAGACACTGGAGGACAGAGACATGAAGCATCGGGTTTGTATCAGTGTAAACGTGTTGTTTTAACAATGGAAATGTTATTTTGTCTAAAATTTGGGGTTCAGAACAAAAACGTCTGAAAATATCTCGTCACTGCTGCTGGGTGCTTGTCGTGCCCTCAGTGTGGTCTGACAGGCTGGTCAGGCTGATGGAACACAGCTGCTGAATATGGAATATTACAGCCTCCATTGTTTTTCTGCTCAAGCTGCCTATTGTGCATCTGAGCAGTCATCAGTGGAGTCAGAGATGAAGTGGCTGATGGTTGTTGAAGTGTTCCTCGGCCCATGCAGTGATGTCCTGTCTGTGTGTGATGCTCTGCTGTCTGCAGGGCCTGAACATGATTGGTCTTCAGCCATGTGCCTCGTTACAGAGCTTTCTTCTGATTGGCTGAATCTTTGATGATGTGATGAAGTGTAGACGATGAATCCAGAGTCTCTCACAGAGTCTCTCTGTCACGTGACTCACCTGTTGACAGGTAACCTCGTCGCTTTTTCTCAAAGCATTATAAATGAATGAAGAGTGGCTCTGATAGGAGGCTAGCAGTTTCCCTTTACTTCCAGTCTTTGTGCTAAGCTAGGCTAAGCACATCAGGCCCGTGGTCCTTTAAGGTCACAGACTTCACTGTCACACTCCAAAAGCATTGTGGGTCATAAAACTGCACGATTCCCGCGAGCAGGAAGCAGCGTCTGGATGAGCTTCAGCTGTGTGTGTGTGTGTGTGTGTGTGTGTGTGTGTGTGTGTGTGTGTGTTGTCTGAAGTGCTGCCACAGGCGGACGGGTGTGTTCTGTTTACAATGCACCATGGGAAATTAGGGGCGTGATGCTATCAAAAATCAGTGTGTGTGTGTGTGATCTGAGCAGCTGTGTCTGGACAGAGAAATGTCAGGCTGCGGGTGTGGACGGATGAGAGAATCCGTCCATGTTTTGCTTCTTTGTTCTTGTTGTTCGTCAGCACGTCTCTCCGTTACCCCGCGAGGACGCCGAGCTCCCAGAATGCACGGCTCCTTTAGTCTAAAGGAGAACGGCGGCCCACCGTGACCTGGGTGTGTCAGCACTGACACACAGCCGTGTTTTCAGGTATCCTTCACCTCGGCAGGCTGCTGTTCTCCCTCTGTTCCCTCAGAGGTTCTGTTCGGCCCGGCCGTGCTCTCTGGGTTCATTCAACTGTGAGCAGGGGGTTAATCTGGCGTGCCAGCTCTGACCCAAAGCTGGCTGCGTGCTGCTAACTGGATCTGAATTTGAGCACAAACCAGCTGAAACTCATACCCCCCCCAAAGAAATCAGGTCCAGAGGTGGCTCACAGTGGGTCCTTCTGGCACCAGAACACAGCCACATGTGCCGACACTTGGCCCGACTGAGCTGGATCGCTGGGCTGTGAGCGCTGTCCCGCATTTCCCCGGAAACAGACTCGTGTTCATGTTGCTCTGTAGTCTTCTTCCTCTGGTTCAGGAGGTGTTGAACACTTTTGTGATGATTCTGACTTTTAGCCCGTTCTATGTATCAGCTGTCGGTACTGATCATCTCCGGCTTTGGTCAGTTAATATGAGTGAATCACTGACTTTGTTTATTCTGTGTTCATGCACGTTATGGATCGCAGATGTGGAGGGTGAGTTTTGTGAATCACACGAGGTCAACAGAGTGCAGACGGAGGAGCGGTGCAGTCAGATGTTTTCTTCTGGATCACGTCTTCTCTGGAATCACAGGGGGAATCCCCAAAACGCCCCGAATGGAACATGGCTGCCAAACAAAGAGAATCAGTCACAGTTTGTATGAATCAAAGACGAGAGCATCCTCCCTCCTTCACTTGTTATTCCTCCTTTTCCAGCGAGGGTGTAAAGTGACGCCTCCGTCAATTCATGCTCATAGTTTTCAGCTCATAGCGGCTCTGAACTTAGCATTTCTCCTGCTAATCAAGCTACATGAACTACTCTTTGTGGTTGTTTGTGTCTCTTTGTGGTTGTTGTGTCTCTTTGTGGTTGTTTGTGTCTCTTTGTGGTCGTTTGTCTCTTTGTGGTCGTTTGTCTCTTTGTGGTTGTTCTGTGTCTCTTTGTGGTCATTCAGAACTAACGTGTTTAGATTCTCTGTGAATGGTTTAACATGACATAGAACTACAAATATTTGAATGTCATAAACTGTAGTTATCTGCTGCAGGGACATTCTTCTGATTGACATCACTGATAGCCAATGAGGATGGAGGCTGCGGTCTGCTCAGTGCCTTCTTATTGGCTGACATGTGGACAGGTGCACTCAGGACAATAAATCAGCTGAAACCTCTGAATTGGTCAGCTGTGGATGTGAGAGGCTCTCTGATTGGCCAGTTATAAATCTTAAGCGTCAACAAGCCACACACACACACACACACACAATATCTTGTGTGTACAGTATGAGATCTGTATGTTACCCTCCAGTGGGGCAGGTGGGTACATGGGGGCAGTCAAACTGTCACCACCCATCTATCTTGTGTCCTATTCAACACACACACATAAACACACACACACACGCTTCCTCTGGGCACACATGCTGTATATGAATCACCACGGCTGCAGACACAAAATATTTTACACCCACTTGAACACAAACATTTTCCACACACACACAGGTGTGTAGGTGTGAACGCAGTGTAAACGAGGGTTAAACATGAAGACGCCGCACAGCGTCGACAGCTGTCATCTGATTAACTAATTTACAGTCAGTAAACAGCACATGGAGCGAAACCAGCTCCAGCCCAACTGACCCTGCTGTCATGTTTGCACACCTTGTAAACCTCTTCTTCTACTTCTTCTTCTTCTTCTTCTTCTTCTTCTTCTTCTTCTTCTTCTTCTTCTTCCCGGTGCTCTGAGCTCAGTCTGTGCAACCCAGCTAACAAACTGCACTAACAGCAGCTAACAGCAGCTAAATCAGTGAAATAGTTGTAGTGTGTGCTGTAAGCGTTATCTATGTTACATAGTGTGAGAACAGATGTACGCTGTGACACCATTGCTGGTTGCTAGTTTGAGTCCCTGCGTCAGAGACAAACCTGAACCGTCACAAAGAAAACTGAACTTAATGTGTGGACAGAGCTGTGTGTGTGTGTGTGTGTGTGTGTGTGTGTGTGTGTGTGTGTGTGTGTGTGAGTGTGTGTGTGTGTGTGTGTGTGTGTGTGTGTGTGTATGTACAGTGAGTCAGCGCGGGGCTGAAATGTGCGTTGAAGAGCGTTACATAAATTAAAGGGTGGTAACATTTGTTTATATAATGTTTGCTGAATATATAGGTGTGTGTGTGTGTATATAGGTGTGTGCACAGTCAGCGTGTTGTTGTCGTGTTTGTGAAGGCGGTGGAGAAGCTCGGCTCGTGTACAGGCTCATTATATCTGTTCCAACAGGAGGGTTAGTTTGATGTCAACACCACAGCGCCTGGACGTCTCTCTCTCTTTACTGTGTTTGACACTCATGACGCTTCCTGAGATCTTACAGGTGGTTCTGTTTGGACTCCAGTCGACCCGAGAACAAATGACATGACACTCTGGAGACCCTCTGTGGGGACGTCTCGGAGACGACGTCCAGGTTTTAGACAGTCTGTGAGGACGTCTCAGAGACTACATCCAGTTTTTGGACAGTCTGTGGGGGACTTTGTCTTTCCATTTTTCCTTGTCCATCCATCCATTTCTCGCTCTGATGTCACTTCCTGTTGGCGGTGTCTCTGGTCTGTCAGATCCGATGTGTTTCCCAGACATGCTAACAGGTCAGAGAGAACAGTGACTCAGCTCTCCCAGAGGTCCCATAGACGTCCATTACTGGTTCACACACACACACACACACACACACACACACACACACTTCTTTCCTCTCTCATTCATAATATTTTTCATCCCTTCACACGTTCACATGTTGAGTTCTCGTGTGATTTAAAGGAACAGACTCTGAGTGTGACAATAACATATAATGATGACTTGTATCAGGCTAACGTTAGCTCGCTGTCTCTTCGGGCTAACGTTAGCTCGCTGTCTCTTCAGGCTAACGTTAGCTCGCTGTCTCTTCGGGCTAACGTTAGCTCGCTGTCTCTTCGGGCTAACGTTAGCTCGCTGTCTCTTCAGGCTAACGTTAGCTTGCTGTCTCTTCAGGCTTGCCTTCGTGGGGACTTTAAAGGCGTGAATGCTGACATGAAGCGAGCTGCTGCCTCTGGTTGTGGTTGTGTGGAGGTGTGAGCTTCCTGCAGGACGCTGACGATGTCCACATGTCCTCTTTACAAAGTGAAGGATTAAAGCAAAGCTCTGTTTGTCCTCTCCGGGCACCTGTCATGTAAATACAACTGGAAGAGTTTACATATCTCTTACTTTGTCTGTCCTCTGTCTCTCCTCTCTGTTTTCATCATCCTTCTCTTCCTAAAGTTACTTTGGTTAGTCAGGAAGTTTCCATCTGCCTGTCTGCCTGCCTGCCTGCCTGTCTGCCTGTCTGTCTGTCTGTCTGAATTGGAAACCATCTGTTAGTGTTCAGATGAAGATGGATTGGAGATCACAGAGTGGACTTTGGCAGTCTCTTCTTCTTCTGTTTGTAATAATAGTCCGCCCCGCCCTGAAGAGACAAACAGCACTTCACTGTGTACTGTTAGAGAGGTCAAAGGTCATGACATCTCCTAGAAATCAGTGTTTGTGTCAGAGTGTAATCTCTCTGTGGTAACCATGACTACAGCTGTACTCGAGTATTTGTTCTGATTACATTACTTCAATCAAACAGCCAATCATCAACCAGGTCACCAGCAGCAGCTTTTGGAGTTTCAGGTAGAGAGGGACGCCCCTGATCTGGTCGGAACTGGTAGGACGTTCCACCAACGGCTAGCAGGTGGCAGAGCCAGGTGTCGCTCACTGGAGGAGAGTAACGGTCGTCCATAGAAGCTGCTGGCTACCTCTTCATCTCCTTCCAGTGCCCTGAGCTCACAGTCTGTGCTGCCCGGCTAACAAACTAAGCTAACAGCAGCTAACAAACTGAGCTAACAGCAGCTAACAAACTGAGCTAACAGCAGCTAACAGCAGCTAACAAACTGAGCTAACAGCAGCTAACAAACTGAGCTAACAGCAGCTAACAAACTGAGCTAACAGCAGCTAACAGCAGCTAACAAACTGAGCTAACAGCAGCTAACAAACTGAGCTAACAGCAGCTAACAAACTGTGCTAACAGCAGCTAACAGCAGCTAACAAACTGAGCTAACAGCAGCTAACAGCAGCGTTACATAGTGTGAGAACAGATGTGGAGGCACTCACCTGATCGCAGTCAGTGTGGATCAGCAGGAGTTAAACTTTGTTAGTTTGAGGAAAGTTTCCTGAAGTTGATCTCGTGATGTGGAACAAAGAGACGCTTCACTGATATAATCTGTGGAAACACTCGTCTGCAGGAATCCCCCCAAAACAACAGAGCTGGAAACTTTCTGCAGCTGGAAACTTTCCCACCAGGAAACAACAAAATAAAGCTCTGCAGAGACCATCACTGTGTGTGTGTGTGTGTGTGTGTGTGTGTGTGTGTGTGTGTGTGTGTGTGTGTGTTCACCTCACTTCACCCGCCTGCAGTAGGAGTCAGTGTGATGACATCATCAGGCCGGATGACATCACACAACACTCAAAAATTACGAGTTTGGACACAACAAATTCATGCTGCGTTCAAGGACACTCCGTCAGGAAAGGCTTCACATTGTTGAAGGAAGGAAGGAAGGAAGGAAGGAAAGGAGGCAGCAGGAATTATTAGAAAAGGACATGATAGGAAGGAAGTAGAGGGAACTAGAATAGGAGAGGAAAGAAGGAGACAAGTAAAGGAGGAGGACAGAAAGATGAGAGGAGACAAAGAAAGGAGTTAGGAAAGGAAGAAGAGCCGAAGAAAGAAAGGGAGGAGAGGAGGCGACAAGGTGACAGTGGAGGATAGGTGACAAGATGACAGGAAATGAGAGGAGAAAACTAGGAAAAGTGAAAAGAGAGGTGAGGGAAGAGGAGAGAAGGAGAGGAAGGGAGGAGGTGAAAGGACGAGGTCATATCTGAGGTCCGGCTGTGAGAGGGAGGTGACCTGCAGAGTGAGGACCTTAGAGACTCAACTGTCTAGACACAGTTAATACCGGGATTAACACACACACACTCACACTCACACACACACATACATGCAAACACACACGCATGCATACACACAACATACTGTTCACGCTGATCCATCAACACCTCACACTCAGATACTGCTCCTCCTCAAGGATGTCTGGGATCTTTTTCAAGGACCTCACGAACCTCTTCAAGGATCTCCACAACCTGGAACTTACTCAAGGACCTCTGGAACATCTGGATCCCCTTCAAGGACTTTACAACCACCCCAAATGCATCAGCAACCTCCCTGAGGACCTTAGTACCACGTATCAAGGACCACTGGACCTTCTTCATGGACATTTACAAACTCCTAAAATATGTTTAGAGCTTCCACAGAGAGCACAGGACCCATGCTGAGAATCTCTGTGACCCCCTGAAATCCTCTCGGTACTTTCTGTTCTGTCAGTGACCTCCCCAAGACCTCTCTCCTGGATGCCTGGAATCTCCTTAAGAATGACTGTAACCTGTCCAAGTACCTTCAGAACATCCTCATGACCTCTGCAGTATCCTTGAATACGTCCAGAAACAGGTTCCAGGTTCCAGCTCCACATGTCTGTGGGGTGTTTTTATTTTTCCCTAAACTGAGGCTTACAGGCCTCTCAACTCAATCCAGTGGTCAGTGAAGTGGTCAGTGAAGTGGTCCATTGCAAAGCAAATGAAACCAGGAGGCCGTAACGGTTCACAGAAGTCACAGTTTGATACGAGTTTGGTACAGCAGCATCCTGCAGCTCCACGGTTTGATCAAATGAGCTCCTCCGCCTGACAGCTAAAGGTTTCCAGGTAGAACTTCCTACCTGGACGTAGTCGGACGTCCCCGCAGACTGTCTAAAACCTGGATGTAGTCTCAGAGACGTCCCCGCAGACTGTCTAAAACCTGGATGTAGTCTCAGAGACTGTCTAAAACCTGGATGTAGTCTCAGAGACGTCCCCGCAGACTTTCTAAAACCTGGATGCAGTCTCAGAGACGTCCCCGCAGACTGTCTAAAACCTGGATGCAGTCTCAGAGACTGTCTAAAACCTGGATGTAGTCTCAGAGACGTCCCCGCAGACTTTCTAAAACCTGGATGCAGTCTCAGAGACTGTCTAAAACCTGGATGTAGTCTCAGAGACGTCCCCGCAGACTTTCTAAAACCTGGACGTAGTCTCAGAGACGTTCCCACAGACTGTCTAAAACCTGAACGTAGTCTCTGAGACGTTCCCACAGACTGTCTAAAACCTGGACGTAGTCTCTGAGACGTTCCCACAGACTGTCTGCAGTCAGTGTTTTCATCCTGGTTGACAGGTAATAATAACAGAGGTGTGGCCTGTTGTACACACACTCACCTGGCTGCAGGTAGCAGCACGTCTCATTAAGAGACATCTTTATTTTAGAAACCACCCACACCTTACTTCACTCTCTGGGTGTGTTGCATCATCAGGATTCCCCCCAGGAACAAACTCCAGGCTGGGTGTGACACAGAAATAAGTCCCGCCACAAACACACACATGACTAAGAGCAGCGTCTGGAGGCGTGGCTACACCTGCATCTGCTGTTTCATCACACTGTTATGACTCTGTAATCTCAGACAGCCTGTCGGTCAGAGGTAACTCCATCACTTCATTACTCACACTGACACAATTATTTTTTCTCACAAAGTTTGACATTTAAATATGCAAATGAGGTGTTTTTGCTCTTATTACCCAAACAAAGTGAAGACACACACAAAACACACAAAACTACATCTCTGAAGTTTCCTGATGGACAGTGAAGTAAACTGTAGCTGCTGTTAGCTCACGTTAGCTCAGTTTCTTAATGTAACCGGGCTCAAGCAGCTTCTATGGACATGATGGCAGAGGAGCAGAGAGTGAAGAGGACGCTGACGGAGGAAGCTAAGAAGAGAAAAGGAGAGAGTGAGCGAGCAAGAAGCCGCCGGACAAGAGTAAATCTGGGACTGACTTTTAGTGGTTGGTGAGAGCTTGGTGAAATAAAAGGCTGAAAGACAGACGCCGAGCTGGGCTGACTGCTGCTGGACTAGTCAGTGATATTAGCTGCTGCTGGGTCTGCTGCTGCTGACCTGGATGATGATTGGCTGCTGATCAGAAGTAATGTAATCAGAGTAAATACTCGAGTACAGCTGTAGTCATGGTTACCACAGAGAGATTACACTGTGACTTTGTATGCATGTTCAGCTGTTTCCAACATAAAGTAGAAGGTGCACTGTACAGGAACGGACAGGCAGCGAGGCGAGTCAGAGTATCTGAGGTGTGATGAGAGCAGCGGTGAATGAGTTCTCTGATGAAGGCTAATTACTCAAACCTTCTTCTCCCTGACGTCAACATCCTGCTGACATTAAACACTGAATGAACAGGAAGAACCTATGAATTGTGTGTGTGTGTGTGTGTGTGTGTGTGTGAGACCATAGGAACAGGACAGGACTGCATGTAACGGCGTAATTGACTTGAGAAGAAGGTAATAAAAAGCATCTCTGACGCACCGCGCTGCGTTTGAATAGAATTAATGAAATTCTGCAGATCGATACATTCAAACAGAAATGATGATGACGCACTGAAGACATTCCTCCCACATCACGCTGTCTCTGTTCACTTTAACCAAACAGACACATCAGCATGCTGCCTATCACAGCGTGGGCTCAGACAGCTTCTGGTCCAAGATGGATAATCCAAACACGTGACCAGCCGTCTAAACTCTGCGTTCGGGGGCCTAAACGAACCATGTGAAGGTCTGGGATGGATTTTAGTGGTCTTAGTTTGGTGTATGATGATCCAAAAAGGCCAGTGATTGGTCATTGGTCATTTCTTTGTGGTCTAAACAGCATTAAGCATGCGACGTGACCACAGCACAGAAGAAGACGCTTTCCACTGTAGACTGGTCAAACACATGTTGAAGGACCTCAGTCTTCTCAGGACGGCTCTGACTGGTTCTGATTGGTTCTGATTGGTTGTTGGTCGGATGAGCAGCTGTTGGTTGATCGTTCTTCTCCGGGTCCTCAGTGAAGCTCTGAGTGTACCTGCTGCACAGAGATGAACTCAGTGCACTTTTTGACTTGGATGTGTTATAAGAGGCTCACGGATCACCGTGTTCCCTCGTTCCTCGCTGAAGGTGTCACCTCTGGACCAATCAGAGCTCTTCACTCTGTCACATGGCAGCGGAGTGTCGATGAGTCACGATCAGAACAAATGAAGATGATGAAAATGATCACAGAGAGCAAGAAATTGTCAGAGTTGTTACCGCGGTGATGAGGCAGGAAGTCAGGCAGGGTCGTCTTGATTGACAGAAACCAGATAACTATGTGTGTGTGTGTGTTTCTGACACACACGTGCACAAACTGACGTCAAACAAGCTCCATTTAATGAGCGTCTGTACGATGTGTCACCGAGTTCACGTCCAATCATCTCTCCGTCTTATTCACTTCCTTCCTGCTCACTTGAATCTCTCGCCTGAACTCCTCATCGTCTTCTCTTTCCGTGTCCACACGGACGTTCTTTAGTTACTGTTCTGTCCTTTCTGTCTTCTTTACAGTCCAGGAGGACGTAAAGTTACTGACCAGGACGGTCCAGAGCGTCCGTCATGTTTAATCATCCCCAGTGAGTCAAACTGAAGTTCTCTGTGTGGTCGATGACTGTCTTTACACAAAATGAGGTCAAAGGTCAAAGTCCTGATAACATTCCAGCTATCTGAGACTAACGAGAAATTCTGGGTCTGTTCTGTCGGTTTGGCTGACTGATTCTGGTTCTGTTCACTGTAATTCAGTTTAAAATTCATTTTCTGTGCACACACACACACACACACACACACACACACTGCAGGGCTTCCCCTCCGCTGCAGGAGAGTCGTACTTCAGTCTGAGAGCCAACAAAGACTGTAAATTTCACCTGAATTTCCTACAAAGACGCAACGAAAACCTTGACCCACAATCCCCAAGAGCCTTATATAAGGATTAGCAGTGTGTGTGTGTGTGTGTGTGTGTGTGTGTGTTTGGGCAGATGTTTTATGGCTCTGCGCGCTGACATTTAAAAGGAGAAAGACGTTGAAAAACGTCTCTGCAGGACGGATGGATGAGGGACGAGGGAGGAAGAGGAGAGGAGGGAAACGTTCCCACCATAAATCAAAAACACAGACGGCTCAAAATGTTTCGTCCTCAGCGACAGACGGAGAAAAGATGGACAAAAGACATCCCCGCAGTCTAAAACCTGGACGTAGTCTCTGTGACGTCCCCGCAGACTGTCTAAAACCTGGACCTAGTCTCTGAGACGTCCCCGCAGACTGTCTAAAACCTGGACGTAGTCTCTGTGACGTCCCCGCAGACTGTCTAAAACCTGGACGTAGTCTCTGAGATGTCCCCGCAGACTGTCTAAAACCTGGACGTAGTCTCTGAGATGTCCCCGCAGACTGTCTAAAACCTGGACGTAGTCTCTGTGACGTCCCCGCAGACTGTCTAAAACCTGGACATAGTCTCTGAGACTGTCTAAAACCTGGATGTAGTCTCTGAGACGTCCCCGCAGACTGTCTAAAACCTGGACGTAGTCTCTGAGACTGTATAAAACCTGGACGTAGTCTCTGAGACGTCCCCGCAGACTGTCTAAAACCTGGACGTAGTCTCTGAGACTGTCTAAAACCTGGACGTAGTCTCTGAGACATCCCCGCAGACTGTCTAAAACCTGGACGTAGTCTCTGAGACATCCCCGCAGACTGTCTAAAACCTGGACGTAGTCTCTGAGACATCCCCGCAGACTGTCTAAAACCTGGACGTAGTCTCTGAGACTGTCTAAAACCTGGACGTAGTCTCTGAGACATCCCCGCAGACTGTCTAAAACCTGGACGTAGTCTCTGAGACTGTCTAAAACCTGGACGTAGTCTCTGAGACGTCCCCACAGACTGTCTAAAACCTATTTTGCATCATAATAACGTGTTAACGTGTCCGTGACTGTTCAGTCTTTTCTTTGATGTTTTCGATTAAAGAGCGAGGGCTGACCCTGGCTGGGCGTCGCCCCCTAACGGTCGTCAAATCATCCGTCATCAAAGCTCCGACTGACGTCTTTTAAAGTTTGGTTTTGACAGATTTGCACACACACACACACACACACCGGTGGGGGAACACACTGTTCTTCGGCTGGAGATGTCAGATACAATCAGTCTGATTGGCCAAAAGCGAACATTGTGTTTCCCATGAGGCCATGTGGCCAGCGGCGGTCCCAGACAGACAGGAAGTGAAAGAGAGAGAGAGCGAGATTAGAGAGAGGTGAAGAAGAGACGGACAGACTTCTACATCATCACACCTGGATGTTTTCAACACGACGAAGAGACAGACTAACAGATGACAGTTTGTCAGCTCAGAGGTGTTCAGGCCCAGCAGTCAGCAGCTTCTATGGACATAATGGCAGAGGAGCAGAGAGTGAAGAGGAACTGGTGACCGACAGCATCATGCTCGAAGCGTCTGACTGACAATGAACATATAACCTGCTGAAACACACACCTGTGTGAGCGTGCATGAGGAGCTTTCATGGAGCGGGAACATATCTGACAGTAAACACCAACATAAACTCTGCTCGGCTGTAAATGTCACATTGTAAATGTACTAAATGCTGCATGTCCGGGCTGGTCTGGGATCTGTTACCCTGCAGAGGAATGTGCTGTGCTCAGGCCAGAGCCCAGCGACGTTCAGCTCACGTTTGATGTCGTGTTGTAGTGCAGTGTCTTTGTTGTTTGTTACTTTGCCTCATCACACTTTTCATATGATCTTCAATATTTTTGGTGTGTTTGGTGTTTTTTCCCACGTTCTCTGTCTGCCATCTGTGTGTGCGTGTGTGTGTGTATACATGTGTATTGGTCAGATGGTCTGTCTAGACGTGTGTGTTCAGGGTGTGATGGATCAGAGGGTCGGACACGGCATCGTCTATAGGTGCTGTTCTCTGTCTGTCAATCTTTATGTCTCTCTCCAACTATCTCACCGCCCACGCATCACATCATCACATAGAAACACACAGACAGCCAGACAAACAGTATGACC
Source organism: Nibea coibor (assembly GCA_023373845.1). NCBI lineage: Eukaryota > Metazoa > Chordata > Actinopteri > Sciaenidae > Nibea > Nibea coibor. The sequence continues at coordinate 521,647 of CM041736.1, read as the reverse complement.
TGAGAACACACACACACACACACACACACACACACACACACACGTGTGAGCCATGAGTAACTGTCTGAATCACACTGACAAAGTCAGAGAAAGTAAATCAGTGTACTCGTGCTGTCTGTCTGAGTCCAGATCAACATGAAGATTCACAGTGTAATCTCACTGTGGTAACCATGACTACAGCTGTACTCGAGTATTTACTCTGATTACATTACTTCTGATCAACCATCATCCAGGTCAGCAGCAGCAGACCCAGCAGCAGCTAATATTACTGACTAGTCCAGCAGCAGTCAGCCCAGCTCGGCGTCTGTCTTTCAGCCTTTTATTTCACCAAGCTCTCACCAACCACTAAAAGTCAGTCCCAGATTTACTCTTGTCCGGCGGCTTCTTGCTCGCTCACTCTCTCCTTTTCTCTTCTTAGCTTCCTCCGTCAGCGTCCTCTTCACTCTCTGCTCCTCTGCCATCATGTCCATAGAAGCTGCTGACTGCTGGGCCTGAACACATTCTGGTTTCTGTCAATCAAGACGACCCTGCCTGACTTCCTGCCTCATCACCGCGGTAACAACAGTTTCTTGCTCTCTGTGCTGTGATGAAACGATCATTTTCATCATCTTCATTTGTTCTGGTGACTCATCGACACTCCGCTGCCATGTGACAGAGTGCAGAGCTCTGTGCAGCAGGTACAGATCAAAGAGTCTCAGCTGGTGTTTCTGTTCCTTTAATGTTGAAATATTCAAACGCTATCAACACAACACGAAGAGCTATCCGCTGTGACGTTAGCCAAACACGTCCAGGTTTGTCTGACTCAAACCAGCTAGCTTCAGTATTGTAATAGCTCCTCTAGAGGTGACAGTGAGTCACTGCAGCCTGACCAAACTATGACAACACACCTGACACGCTTCAGACAACCGTTAGCTCCGTTTGTTGATGTTACACTGAGGACAGACACCTGTCTTGTCTTGTTTTGTTGTTTGTAGGTTACTTTGTTACGGAGGACAGTGACGGAGGAAGAGAGGAAGTTTGACTGCCTGGAAGGAGCTGATGGAGCCAACCTCCACCCAGAGAAGAAACATTTGAAACTAGTAAGCTAGTAAGGTGAACACAGATGATCTGTCATCACTGTCAGGACACTTTGTAACGTTCACTGCACAGTTTCCACGTTTATGACGCGCGTCGAGCTGTAAACCATCCTGAACGCTGTCACCGCGTCCAGGCAGGAGGTGAAACGCTGCCCCCTGTTGTTGTTTTGCACATGTTGCTGCTTTAATAACAACAATAATAACAACAATAATAATAATAATACAGTATAACCTTGTAACATCTCGCCCGTCAGATCAGCTGAGCAGCATCGCACTGAGTGGAAACACTGTTAAAATAAAGTGTGTGTGTTGCAGTCAGGTTATATAAGTGTTCAGGTGTTTATTAATCCAGTGGAAACTGAGATGCCGAGCAGATGATCAGAGTGAAGACTCCTGAGGTGTTAGTGTGTGTGTGTGTGTGTGTGTGTGTGTCATCATGTGGAGTCATTTCCTTGTGGTGGAAATCATCCTTTATTAAAGGCTCTAATCCTATTTTGACGACTGCAGAGTAAAATGATAGCAGGCCAGGAAATTAAACAGACGACACACACCAGAGTGTGTGTGTGTGTGTGTGTGTGTGTGTGTGTGTGTGTGTGTGTGTGTGTACAGGAATGTGTTGGCTGGCCTTTCAGCAGCAGGATGATGAATGAGATGAATGAACACAGTCTGTTTCACAGGCCTCGCGCAGTCGCTGATCATATTTGGGTTTTTGCAACTTTTGTCCTGATGGTGGCGCTACAGGAAGAAGAGTGCTTCCTGTTTGATCCAGTCTGAGTGACAGTGAGGGCTGCTGCTGTCATCTCTGTCAGGGCCTCACTGATCACTGAACAGAACCAGAACCACAGAACTTCATTCAGACTGGATCAGATGTATAACGACACGCAGGTGACCTTAACGACACGCAGGTGACCTTAACAACACTCAGGTGACCTTAACGACACGCAGGTGACCTTAACAACACTCAGGTGACCTTAACGACACGCAGGTGACCTTAACAACACTCAGGTGACCTTAACGACACACAGGTGACCTTAACGACACGCAGGTGACCTTAACAACACTCAGGTGACCTTAACGACACGCAGGTGACCTTAACAACACTCAGGTGACCTTAACGACACACAGGTGACCTTAACGACACGCAGGTGACCTTAACGACACGCAGGTGACCTTAACGACACGCAGGTGACCTTAACGACACTCAGGTGACCTTAACGACACGCAGTCATATATCATCATATATCATATTTCATGCAGGATATGTTCTGAGGTGATTCACAGATGATTGACAGTTGAGGTGACCTGCAGACGTGACGTCGACCTCCTCTGTCTGTTTGTCTTCACTGCAGACGTGGTTTACTCATCAGAGTCACAGCAGTTCATTTCTGACTTTCTTCCTTTCAAACAATAGTTAAAGATGAACTACTAGAACACAAACACAGAGTTTGAAATATAGACGCCTGCTCCTTCATTTACACACTAACAAACCAGCAGCCCTCACACACACACACACACACTGAAGTCAGGGTCAAGCTGCAAGTTATCAGTTCTGTTGAGTCTTTAGTGTCGCTGTGGAGGACAGAACAGGGCCGGACGATATCACTGTCACTGATAGTAAGAGGGTGTGTGTGTGTGTGTGTGTGTGTGTGTGTGTGTTCAGTTTGAATCTCAGACCTTGACTGCAGATACTCGTCACTTTTTAACATTCCTCAAAGCTACATTTCCTCACAAATTCCTAATATTGGTAGAGCGGACGGTCAGAGGACCTTCATAGTCCGGTCCGGCTGCTGAGCCCGGTTCTGTTGCTGCTAACAGCAGATTCAGCAGCAGTTACGAATGGTTATGCTAAAACTATGTGTCCATCATAAAGTGTTGTGATGTAGATTTTAAATCCCAAACATGGATGTGCCCGTTCCTTCCTCAGCTCATCGGTGGAGGTCAGGTTCTGCTGAGCTGTAGCTAAAAGGAACTTTAGTCTGTGTTGGTTAAAATCATCCAAAAATGACTCAACAGCAGTCTTTCCAGAAATAATCTCCCTGGCTGCTATACATACACACATCCATATATATGCATTACATATATTTGATGTTTTACTGTGGGAGAACAAGGTCAGATGACGGAGGGGGAAGTATTGGATGGGGAGATGATTTAAGGAACACAGGGAGTCTGGGAGATGAGTTTTCAATTCACGACAGCAGTTGGGGAGTAGAAGCAGTAAATACACAGATATGACAGCAGGAATCCCTCTGGACTGCCGGAGAGGAAACATGTACGGCTGGACAGGAACCAGCCGATCCAGTCTGTAACCTGCATGAGACAAAGAACACGAAAACAATCAGCAGGTTATGCAGAAAATGCTCAGACCATCAGCCTCAGCATGAAGAGAAGCATCTGATAGAGACTTTCTGTTCATTCTGCTAGTTTGAACTGTTGAGGAGTTAAAAACGTTCCACGCGGCAGAGAATGATCAACAGGAGGCTCAGGGCGTAAACATGACTGATTATCTGTGGCCTACTTTCAACGTTAGCTTGGTGTTATCAGCACTGAGGGCAGCCTTGACATGGTGCGACGTGGTTGGCGTGCAGTTGGCGTAGTCCTTTTCCATGGAGTATGGAGACCAGTCATCAGGTGACCCGTTGGAAAAAAAGCCACAGCTCTCTTGTTTACACCTGTGAACGCCTGTTAGCATTAGCAGTGTTAGCATACCCTGTGTAAAGAATGGCGCTAACCAGTATTTTTTGGATATTGTGAGCCACAAGTGAATTTCCACACTGTGGATCAGTAAGGTCGCTAGGATCTGATTTTATTCAATCTGTCACGTCTCCACCCAAATCATTTATAAATCCAGAAGAGAAGCGGACCAAGCATGGAGCCCTGTGGCACCCCGTCACTCCTCAGACCTCAGAATATGTCACAGAAAGTTTTAAAAACTCCACCGTCTGGATCAGCTTCAGCTGCCTGTCGACTCGGAGGCCTCCTGCTGGACAGAAACAGTGTTTGCTGGTTTCCGTAGGAACACGCTGAAGTTGTGTACCACACCGCCTCTGTGCTGTGTGTCAGACTGAACCACACTGAACCCGGCTGATGACTAACACCGTCCTTAACCTCTGTGGGTGGGGACGTTCGCAGCCTGTGCACATACTGCTGTGGGTATATTTGTCTTTTTTTGCTTGTTTCACTGTAATGACGATGACTAATCTAACATGCATGACCTTTCAGGGGCGTGCTAGCCGGCCTGGTAATTAGCCAATTAGGACATTATTATCCGTCATGATGCCTCAGCAGCAGAAAGTTTCCCTGTTCACTCTGCAGTGCATCACTGAGAGGAAGAAGAGGAGGGTCCTTCTTCCTCCTTCAAAGGTCACAATTTTTGAGTGTCTGACTCCAGAATCTTTTGTGATTAATCAGACATTGATATTGTGAAAATTAGCAAAGAAAGAATCACCTCATTTTTCTGCATAAACTCAAATGAATACTGAGATGAGCGTCACCTTTTTATTGCTTCTCCACCAGTGAGAAGGTTTTTTTGTACTTTGATAGCTGTGTGAGTTCTGACCTCTATATATCAGACTTCATCATCATTTTTGGAGTATGAGCATCTTTCAGGCTGATCAAGTAGAAGTAAACTCTTATTATCTGTAACATAAAGCTCTTTGTTTACTGTCTGCTTATCATGTTTGTGACAGGTGTGTATTACTTTTGCCAAATCAATCCGCACAGTATTTGGATGTAAGTACCTTATAGATCTGTCTGTGACGCTGCATGTTTGACTGTACCTGTGTGCTGCCACGTGCAAACTTTAGTAACTGGATGAAGTTCTCTGAGTAGATAACAATGACTCAGCTGTTCACTGATTATTCAGCGTGCTGCTCCTCCCTCGGTTTTGGTCACACAGACACAAAAAGGTGTCAAACCGACCGGCTCGGCCGGGAACGGTGTGCTGTGACTTTTCTCAGACTTTCACCAAACAGTTTCACCAAAAATCACCAAAAACCACGCCAAAGTTTACAATGGGTGTGTATGGGTAGAATGTTCCAGGGCTAGAGTGGAGAGGGAGAGAAATATTTGTCAAAAAATACATTTGCAAACGGCTCTCGTGGCCACAAATGTAACTCTACAGAAATAATTTCTACATAGAAAAGTAGGAAAATTGGTGGGCTACGCAGCGATATCACTGCTGAAGCTGTCAGACTTCTAGTTTTGGCGGGAGACGCACTGATGCGCCAGGATCACCCACCGACAGCCCCATCTACTCCCATGTAACCTGGAGAGGAGCACGGGGCACCTGTTCTTTCTCTCTCTCCCCAGGTCACATGTTTTAACTTCACACACTGAAATTGGGCATTCACATGGTCGACAAGATGAGGATGCTCACGGTCATTTGGGCTTTTTGATACCACCTACCGTTTGGCATTAGTGTCCACTAGTTGGAGGGGGTTCATTTAGAGACTTTCTGTGTCTCTCAGCAGTCACTCACACACAGACAGAGCACAGCTGCAGTTCATTACTCTGACCTGCAGCTGACCCTGGTTGCTTGGCAACCTCAAGCCTGCCTTTGACTGACTTTGTTGAAGTCTGTGCTGCTGCAGGGTCAGTAATAATGTATGTCACACACACAGTTATTCACACAGTTTAGAGTTGTTACTGATTTCTTTCAACAAGCTCAATGAAACAAAATGAAGTGAGACTAGAAGAAGATAAGACTTAAAAAACCTGCTGTTGATTTATTTGAGTCCTTCATGTTAGACTATAACTTTTTCTGTCTCCATGTTGGACTTGCAGTCTCGCTGTAACTTTGTCCGACTGTTACTTTGTACGACAGTGACGTAAATTGGTGACTTCCTGGAAACGAAGAGGATGTGCTGCAGCACTTTGTATCAGCAGAGCGAACAGACGGCAACACTTTGTATAAGTGAGGACACGACTGAAGGTCCTGTGGACACATTTGTTATTTCTGTGCCATGTCTGATTTACACCTGTCAATACCAATAAAGACGGAAACAAACTTATTGATTTTTCCAGTCTGTGAACGTTTCAGCCCTCACCTCATGCGCTGTGTGTGTGTGTGTGTGTGTGTGTGTGCAGTATCATGTGAGCAGACTGCTTCGTGCTCTGTAGCTATTACATCATTAAGCTCTTAAAGTCTAAAGATAAACCTGCTTTTACACCAGACTGCAGGCTGATCACAGTCAACAGGTACAGGTGGGCCTTCAGGCAGCCATGATGGAGCTCCTGGTTCAAGGTAGTCTCTGAGACGTCCCCGCAGACTGTCTAAAACCTGGACGTAGTCTCTGAGACGTCCCCGCAGACTGTCTAAAACCTGGACGTAGTCTCTGTGACGTCCCACAGACTGTCTAAAACCTGGACGTAGTCTCTGTGACGTCCCCGCAGACTGTCTAAAACCTGGATGTAGTCTCTGTGACGTCCCCGCAGACTGTCTAAAACCTGGACGTAGTCTTGACGTCCCCGCAGACTGTCTAAAACCTGGACGTAGTCTCTGAAACGTCCCCGCAGACTGTCTAAAACCTGGACGTAGTCTCTGTGACGTCCCTGCAGACTGTCTAAAACCTGGACGTAGTCTCTGTGACGTCCCGCAGACTGTCTAAAACCTGGACGTAGTCTCTGTGACGTCCCACAGACTGTCGAAAACCTGGACGTAGTCTCTGTGACGTCCCCGCAGACTGTCTAAAACCTGGATGTAGTCTCTGTGACGTCCCCGCAGACTGTCTAAAACCTGGACGTAGTCTCTGTGACGTCCCTGCAGACTGTCTAAAACCTGGACGTAGTCTCTGTGACGTCCCACAGACTGTCTAAAACCTGGACGTAGTCTTGACGTCCCCGCAGACTGTCTAAAACCTGGACGTAGTCTTGACGTCCCCGCAGACTGTCTAAAACCTGGACGTAGTCTCTGAAACGTCCCCGCAGACTGTCTAAAACCTAGACGTAGTCTCTGTGACGTCCCTGCAGACTGTCTAAAACCTGGACGTAGTCTCTGTGACGTCCCACAGACTGTCTAAAACCTGGACGTAGTCTTGACGTCCCCGCAGACTGTCTAAAACCTGGACGTAGTCTTGACGTCCCCGCAGACTGTCTAAAACCTGGACGTAGTCTCTGTGACGTCCCACAGACTGTCTAAAACCTGGACGTAGTCTCTGTGACGTCCCCGCAGACTGTCTAAAACCTGGACGTAGTCTCTGTGACGTCCCCGCAGACTGTCTAAAACCTGGACGTAGTCTCTGTGACGTCCCTGCAGACTGTCAAAAAACCTGGACGTAGTCTCTGTGACGTCCCACAGACTGTCTAAAACCTGGACGTAGTCTCTGTGACGTCCCCGCAGACTGTCTAAAACCTGGATGTAGTCTCTGTGACGTCCCACAGACTGTCTAAAACCTGGACGTAGTCTCTGTGACGTCCCGCAGACTGTCTAAAACCTGGACATAGTCTCTGTGACGTCCCACAGACTGTCTAAAACCTGGACGTAGTCTCTGTGACGTCCCACAGACTGTCTAAAACCTGGACGTAGTCTCTGTGACGTCCCGCAGACTGTCTAAAACCTGGACGTAGTCTCTGTGATGTCCCCGCAGACTGTCTAAAAGTTTGTGATGTTCCCTGCAGTCATTTACATTTTTGAACGTTGCATAGAGTCAGGCTAACAGTTTCCACTTTCATTCTTTATGCTAAGCTAGGCTAACTAGGTCTCTGAACAAAGTCTCTGCAGACTTCATCGTAAACATCACTGATGGCAGGAACCATTGTCCAGCATGGATTGTCCATGTACTGGAGGAACTGCGCGTTGTTCCGTGGCAGCCTTGAGTGTGCGTGAGCCGTGCTCCCCTGAACAAACTCTGCTCTTACAATCAGATCTTTTAGTCATTCTTTCCCATGCAGGACTGTCAGATTCCTGCTGGCTGCTGTCTGAGGGGAAATGAGTATGCTGTTACGCCCTCTGTACTGTAAGCTAACTCTCACTGGACGGCGTTTCACAGAGCTGCTATCACACAGGGAAATGCAGTAATTTGTGATAATTGCCCTCAGTGATTTTATTCCTGTGCAAATCGTCCATGTCTGTAATTTGTCAAGAAAAACTTCCGTGTTAAATTACCCAGAGTGCTTTCTTTAGCAGATCCAAACCTGATGAAACCACGTCAGCCTCTCCAGGTTGTTTCTTCTTCTGCAGATAAAGACTGGAGGTCTTTTGCTGTACCCACATATAAAACCAGCGTCTCAGACTTTGGTCTGTGATATGCTGTGTAACTGTACTGACACAAACACCGGAGACGGAGGCTCTCTGAGCTGCCATATTAGCCACAGACTTCTAAAACATGGACGTAGTCTCCGTAACGACGCCCACCTGTCAATCAAAGTCTTAACCCTGCATAACTTTAAGCCTTAATATAACGTGAACAGGTGAGTTGTATATAAATTCACCCTCAGTACAGTTGTCATGAACGGGGAAATTAGCTACAGAGACCAAAACTGTTTTTGTACCAGGCTGTAAACATGTTTATTTCTGCTGTCTAACATGGGGACTTATGGAGACTGACTCACTTCTGCAGCCAGCCTCAGGTGGACGTTAGAGGAACTGCAGTTTGTCTTCAGTTCAGTAACGGGCGTTGACTCCATCCTGTTTGTGACGTACAGACTTTCCGTCACCTCCTGGAGATCTGAAGCACGGGTCGGCGGGAAACACCCGCTGTGTGCCTTCATACACGCTCACACATTCTTACTGCTATACTTGTGAGGACCTGCATGCACAGAAAGCATTGTGCAGCATCTGACTTCAACCTTAATGTTACCGTTTAACCTAAACCAGGTCCCAGCTGCTAAACAGCTTGTTGAAGAACTGAAACCTCACAAAGAGGCACAGGGCGGGGCGGGCGGGGCGGGCGGTGTCATCTGCAAGTCATTTCACTGTCCTCCTGTCATTAACAGACTTCTATTTATACTGCACCCACACGCACACACACACACACACACACACACACACAGACTGGAGTAGTTCATTAATTGAAAAGCTGATGATTTTGCAGTGTTGGTGAGCTTCATGAAATATAAGGCTGAAAGAGACGTGACCAGGCCGGACCCGGGACCGAACACGACCTCCGCACCAGCAGAGACAGGGAACACCGTTCAGCTGAGGTGAAGAACAAGACTAATATCAGCTCATCACACTCCTTTACTCACCAGTGTTTCCCGAGTTAACCTGGTAACACACACATGCATGCTCGTGTGTGTGTGTGCCACGTCCTTGAATGACATCACAACATAAGACATGTTCATGACAGGACGGAGTCTCCCAAGACCAGACCAGACCAAAGACTACCGAACCACACACACACACACACTCAAAATAAATGTAGTTTTGTTCACGTCTCCACACAACAGCACACACACACAAACCTCACTCCATTACCTCATCAATGCAAATCGACTGCTCACGAGACACTACACACACACACGCACACACACACACGCACACACACACACACACACACACGCGCGTTTGGCTGCTGTTTGTTGGGGTTTCCTGGTTTGTCCTGGTAGTCAAACCCACAACACGTTACTCTGAGGTCTGGAAGCAGCCGGGAGTCAGAGTCACGCTGCCAAGGCTGTGAGTCATTGACGGATCCGTTACGGCCGAGCGTTCAAAGAAAGGAAGCAGTGTGAAACCAAAGAAAGTCATTTATTCATAATTAACCAAGAGAGTCACAAAAAGTCTCTGAGACGTCCCCGCAGACTGTCTAAAACCTGGACCTAGTCTCTGAGACGTCCCCACAGACTGTCTAAAACCTGGACCTAGTCTCTGAGACGTCCCCGCAGACTGTCTAAAACCTGGCCGTAGTCTCTGAGACGTCCCCGCAGACTGTCTAAAACCTGGACATAACGGTACGTAGCAAAGGTTTTAGGGGTTTTACTCACTTTAAAGTTTATGTGTGTGGTATTTATTCATATCTTATTTTCTGGGGTCAGACATTGTCTCCGTTGCAGGTCGTTGCTAAGACTCGGGAGTCTGCTGTGACTGGTTGGTTTCCAAGTGTTGTGTAACTCCGTCTGTACTGTGCAGCTCCAAACGAATGTTTGAGCCTGATATGCCGCGAAATATGAAAGATTTTGGTGATGTGTTTTATTTGAGCTGGTATCGGTTGTATAATGGTCATTATTATGCGTTACGGTAACTCTCTCGTGTAATGTGCTGAGGTCATTCAGAGGACCAAAGACTCGTTTGATTTGTGCTTACATCCTTTAAACTTTAATGGTGAAGCAGAAAACAAAAACCAAACAATACTGTAAAATAAATTAGATTAGAAAAATGCCACAAGCACGTTTGATTTGTACAACAAAGCAATGCAACATACTGGAATCTGGATTTCCATATATACAGAATAAAAAATAGACTTTTTATTCTTTGTCCACTTCGTTCAGTGTCAGTATTTTTTGTCTTGATGAAAAGAACAAATACAACCACTTTTAGTCCTTTTTTCAGCTTTTTTTTTTTTTTTTTTTTTTTTTTTTTGCACTGACATTTTGTACGTGTCCGTGAAACACACGGTGGACTACGAGTTTGTCCCAAAGAGTCCATGAGGACGGTCCACACTGTAAAACAATGACAGCAAAAAACAGAAAATCAAAGTCAAATGAAAACAGAACACGTGTGACTTCATTCAAAAGAGGACCGACACGCCAAAAAACTTTTGGTGAACAGTCAACAATACTGATATAAACACGAAACACTCGAAACAAACCAAACTCATTTAGTTTTCTCCCAAAAACGCAAAAAAAAGCGACGACAAAGCGACTGTGGATTGTCTTTCAGTTCATAATGAGCTAAAAAATCAGTAAAGCATTGTGGGAAATGGAGTCTTCCAAGATGACCAAAACTTAATTTATTAATCTGAAGAGCAAAAGCTCTAAATGCTCTAAATGATTAATTTCAGCTTCACTGAACTTTTCTTTCACGCAGCTCTTTGGCTTATTTTACTGGGACTGTGCCGTACAGTCATTTTTGTCTTGGTGGCTCTGTGGACGTTTACAAAGTTCTTCAGGATTATTGATGTGAAAAGACAAATTGATTCAAAGTGCAAATTGTTTTAGTTTGTCCTGATTTAAGAGCGCTCACCAACATGAACCAGAGGCACCGCAGTGGAAACCTCCAGCTTCTCTCTGCAAGTACAAAGTGAATCTTTATGTTTCTGACAGTTTTTAGCTTCCAGTTCGTCTCGTGACTTTTGCTGGAGAATGTTTTCAAAGGTCGAGATCTTCTTCTGCGTTTACATGATGCTTAATAAATGAGAGAGTTTTATTGACATGAGATCGTCATGTTGGAAATAAAATGTGGATTTCAACATCACTGAGCAGTGAATGGTGCATTTTAGTGACTGTATAAATGTTTCCTCGTGGCTCCACTGCCTACAGATTTCGAGCGTGTTTGTTTCGTGTCTGTACTTTTGGATATTCAGTCTTGAATCTTTCTGACAGCTGACACGTTGGTGTGTTTTCTACAGCGACCTGAATCCCACCGCGCACGGCTCTGCGACGCAGTTTCCTCGTTAACTCCTCCTGCATCCACCGTAAGTAGCCACGTACTTTGAGTCTTACTTCCTGTCGTGCTCAGTGTATTAGAGTGGAGACCAATGGCGGTCATGAACGGGGAAATTAGCTACAGAGACCAAAACTGTTTTTGTACCAGGCTGTAAACATGTTTATTTCTGCTGTCTAACATGGGGACTTATGGAGACTGACTCACTGCTGCAGCCAGCCTCAGGTGGACGTTAGAGGAACTGCAGTTTGTGTCACTTCCTGTGTCGGCTTCACTTCTGAGCCACGGAGGTTCCCGCTTGGTGGAGACAGCGTGGCGTGTCGTGGCCCGCTGGACTTCAGGCGCCGTGGTAACGTTTCAGCTTTATCGTCACGGGGATCAAACCTGTGAGCTTCTCAGATCTGAACAGGAAGCTCCTAATCTGGCTAATCTGAGCACGAGTGACGCTATAGTGCAAAAAAATGAAAACGTTTGTAACGTTTCTTAAAAAAAACAGACATAATAAACACAAATGCAGCTGAACAAAATATTATTAACAATAATATTATTATTAATATACTTACTGACAATAATAATAATAATTATAACATCAACACGGTAACCATGGTAACATAAAGAAGTGTTTGGTTCCAGCAGCTGGGCCAACTTGTTTCTTTCAAGTATCTCTCAACACACACACACACACACACACACACACAGATTTTGTACATCCAAATAAACCAAAATAATACAAAAGTCCTCTTCGTGCTTCCTCGTACATTTAGAAACAAAAAGGTAAACAGGAAACACAAAGTAAAATACGACAGGATCGTAATACGTGAAACAAGTTGCATAGTTTTGAGATTTTTTTGTTTGTTTTTGTTAGTAGTTTTTCAGGCACCTCGTCTCTCCGAGATCCGACAGGTCGAGCGGTGCTTGAACGTCTCAGCCACATAAATAAGCCACGCCCACCTCCTCATGTAACAAAAATATATTAGATATTCTTTTTTTTCTGACGTTTTTTTCTTTGCTTTTTGTGAAAGTGCCGTCGAGACTCTTTCTGAGTTCTGCTGGATGAGGACGGGGAGCGACCCCGAGTGAAGGAGGACGTGAAGAATGAAACGCAGTAGACGAAAGTGACGGTGATCCTCCTCCTTGTATCTCGCTCTCTCTGGGTTCAGAAGTCCGCCTCCTCACCAGTCCAGTTTGTTCCGGACCGATCTGGTTCAGGTTCTTACGAGCAGCCGCACTCCTCCACGATCATGTTCTGGATGTCCTTCTTGATGATCTTCTGCTCCTCGTTGTAGTAGAGCATAGACATGGCTCGTAGCCGAGTGGGCACGCAGCACGACCTCAGGTTCTGGAAGGGGCTGTAGCCCCTCATGCGGTAGTGGCTGATGACGGTGGAGTGGAAGGACAACGTGGACCCGGTGATGCTCGCCACGTGGGACGGGCATTCCCCCTCGCAGTAGTTGGCATGGTAACCAGGTGGCGCGATTATCCAGTTGTTCCAGCCGATGTCTTTGAAGCTGACGTAGAACTGCCGCTTGCAGCAGACGCGGACCTTCCCGTCACACTCCAGCCCGCGCTTCCTGCGCCGCCGTGAGTCGCTGCCATCCTCCTGCCGGACCACGGCCATGAGGAAGGGCCAGTGGGATTGTTCCCGCTGGTTGGCACGCTGCGACGTCTCTGAGCCGCCAGAGACCAGGACGAGTGTTGCGCCGGCGTCGGCACAGAGCGGGCAGGACGCCCTGAGGCTCAGCGTCGTGCTCTGGTTACTTTCCAGCAACGCCTGCACCGCCACAGATACCGGGAAGGTGTGCCACCCGCTGCGACGGGTGTCCACGGTTTTCTCTGCCAGGAGAACGTCGTCTTGTGGTGAAGAGGGACGTCCGTTGGGAAGCCGGCGCTGCTGGAAGAGGCGGATGGTGACTTTGGCTCGGCTGCGATTGGTCTTAGCCAGACGGAGGAAGAGCCAGACATTGGCCTGCTCCACCAGAGAGAGGTCACCTCCTTCTTTGGAGAGGACGAAGTTCACCGTGCCCTGAGACTCACCTGAGACAGAGACAGACAGAGGGTTAGGACAATGTCCAAATACACTTCAGTAGATGAGTGTGTGCGTTGTTATGCCGATGATACCACATTGTATTTAGACATCACAGGAAAACAAACATCAGTTAGCTAAACTCTAAAAAACTAGTCTCAGAGACTATGTCCAGGCTTTGGACAGTCTGCGGGGGCACCAGCATGTTGGAGACCACGAGAGAACTTCTGCACTGATTTAGACTATATAAATAAAACTGAACTGAAGCCATCACACACACACACAATAAGTGTGGCCACATCTGAGTGATGGAGTCATCCACACACACAGCACACACTTATCATTATGTTATCATCTCTAACATGACCTCACACACACACACACACACACACACACACCGCTGACTCAGCAGCCATGGTTGGAGGTTTTGGGGTCAGGCGGTGTTTAAAGCAGCTAATGGTTCCCACCAGGAGCTCTGCTGTGGTTCTGCAGACTGAAGTCTGATCTTCACTTCACTGACGGGAAGGTCTGAAAGCTGCGAGTTTGATTGGACAGTAAATGTGTGTGTCACATGACTGATCTTCAGTCTTCTCCAACGGGCTGGAAACTTCGTTTGTTTGTTGAGTTCGTTACATCCTCATTTTTCTAAAACACCACGAGGAACACCTGAAGACACTTTGAGCCAGTGCTGGACAGACACTGGAGGACAGAGGACACTCTTCATGAGGTGACTGTCACTTCCTCTCACTGTCCACACACACACACACACATCATGTCCAGACCTGTATTTTACATTTCCTCGAAAAACCTCCGGGGCAGACAGTGAACTAATCACAGGTTTGAAGGTCCAATTACCGCGCGCCGCCGTTACACAACACCTCTGCATCACCTTGTCCTCCCTCTCTGTCATGTCTCTCGCTCGTGGGCGTCTACACAGAAAATCAAAGTCACGATTTGGAAGTTTATGAATGTCAGCAGCAGCGATGCTCTGTGAAACGGTGTGAATGGGCGGCTTGTGTGTGTGTGTGTGTGTGTGTGTGTGGAGGCGGTCGGCACTTTAGCGAGTCCATTAACGCTGTTTAACCGAGGCGATTATCTCACTTACATCATCATCACTTCAATAAGATTAGAAAATAAAAGCACCGCTCATTCATTGTCTCAGAAAAGTGTTTGTCATGTTGATAGGAAGGAGGAAGAGGAGAAGGAGGAGAAGGAGGAGGAGGAGGAGGAGAAGGAGAAGGAGGAGAAGGAGAAGGAGGAGGAGAAGGAGGAAGAAGAGGAGGAGGAGAAGGAGGAGGAGAAGGAGGAAGAAGAGAAGGAGGAAAAGGAGGAAGAGGAGGAGAAGGAGGAGAAGGAGAAGGAGGAGGAGAAGGAGGAAGAAGAGAAGGAGGAGAAGGAGAAGGAGGAAGAGGAGAAGGAGGAGAAGGAGAAGGAGGAGGAGAAGGAGGAGGAGGAGAAGGAGGAAGAGGAGAAGGAGGAGGAGAAGGAGGAGGAGAAGGAGGAAGAGGAGGAGGAGGAGAAGGAGGAAGAGGAGAAGGAGGAAGAGGAGAAGGAAGAGGAGGAGGAGGAGAAGGAGGAAGAGGAGAAGGAGGAAGAGGAGAAGGAAGAGGAGGAGGAAGAGGAGGAGGAGAAGGAGGAGGAGGAGGAGAAGGAGGAAGAGGAGGAGGAGGAGAAGGAGGAAGAGGAGAAGGAGGAAGAGGAGAAGGAGGAAGAGGAGAAGGAAGAGGAGGAGGAAGAGGAGAAGGAGGAGGAGGAGAAGGAGGAGAAGGAGGAAGAGGAGGAGGAGGAGAAGGAGAAGGAGAAGGAGGAGGAGGATGAAAATCCACCATTTAGTTTGTTTGATGCAAACAGCTGCAGCTGCTGTAGAAAGGTGTAGAAACATCGACCGGGTGGAGACCCGCAGGTCTGTGAGGTGAAGCTGGAAACTGCAGTTCCTCAAACGTCCACATGAGGCTGGCTGCAGGAATGAGTCAGTCTGTACTGAGTCCAGGTTTAGACAGTCTGCGGGGACGTCACGGAGACTACGTCAGTTTTAGACAGTCTGCGGGGACGTCACGGAGACTACGTCAGTTTTAGACAGTCTGCGGGGACGTCACGGAGACTACGTCAGTTTTAGACAGTCTGCGGGGACGTCACGGAGACTACGTCAGTTTTAGACAGTCTGCAGGTCGGTGGACAGTAGAAGTCTTTTTCAGGTGAATGAAATCAGTCTTGAAGATTACATTCTGCAGATTTTGGCACGGCGGATCTTTAAACTGAAACATTCCGCTCGGAGCCGGAAGCGATCCTCTAGAGGACCAAAAGGTTCCGGCGGGTGGCAGATGGAGGAAATCCTCACAGCCTGTTGGCAGCAGTGATTAGCAGCTGTAACAGTGAGTGCAGTCGGCCCGTGCAGAGCTGGAATGACAGACGTGTGCATGATTTACGCTCACATGTACGAACAGCTGATGCTGCTGTCGATGTTCAAACCAGCGGTCACGATCGTCAGCGAGCACCGCCGCCCTCCGTCACCGCGCGTACTTTGAAAGTCACCCAGAGGCAGATTTAAATTTCATAAAGCTTCAAAGACTTTGAGACGTGCTTCTGGGGACGATACCGTGTGGAAGGAGACAAACAGTGTTTGCAGCGCTGGAAGAACAGCTGAAGCATTAAGATCAGCCTTGATTGGAAGTAAAGGAAAGTCTGTGCAGGATGATTTTCACAGAGCTCGAGTGAGACGAATGGCTGCCTGGAAGGAGGGAAATCAATCCAAACACTGATGATGGTGTGAAGTTTGTTCCACTTAATGTGTTTAAACATGTAAAAACTCAGCAGAGCGAGTACCAAGTAACACGTTCCAGCAGCTCATTTACACTGAGAGCAGACGTTTCTGTTTCCTGGAGTCTGTCCGGCCTCTGCGAGTCGTCTCCTCACAGCTCGTCTCTCTGTAATCCCCGTCCATTTACACAAGACTGATCTTTACAGACTCACGATGTCCCAACAACTCATAAGACCTGATTTCTGGCCTGTCTCCTGCTCCGTCTGACTGTTTGTCACAGAGTTTGTGAGGAAAACAGAGATCTGAAGAAATGGTGATGAGATCTTGATCTTCGTCATCTTCGTCATCTTCATCATCCTCAGCAGCCTCCAAACGTTTCCTAACTCTCCCATCAGCCCCTGCGGTGTATTATGACTTTGATGTGATTTGTCAGAGAAACCTCTCTGAGCAGCTACCAAAGCTAAACAAGAGACTCCAACATGTGACACACACACACACACACACTCATGAGATCATTTGAAAGATTTCAGTAATGAATACTTAAGACTCTCAGAGACTACGTCCAGGTTTTAGACAGTCTGCAGGACATCACAGAGACTACGTCCAGGTTTTAGACAGTCTGCGGGACGTCTCAGAGACTACGTCCAGGTTTTAGACAGTCTGCGGGGACGTCACAGAGACTACGTCCAGGTTTTAGACAGTCTGCGGGGACGTCTCAGAGACTACGTCCAGGTTTTAGACAGTCTGCGGGGACGTCGTCATGGAGACCAGGGGGTGTGGTCACTGAGAGGAGGCGGGGCTTGAATAGACTGGTAATTCTGAATTAGACTGTAGCAGTGAGTCTCGTCCTCTGTTTACTGCACACACACACACACACACACACATCTGTCCAAACACACTGTGTGTTGGTCATTGTTCATCATAATCCCCCCTAAACAGGCCGAGCAAACCTGTGTGTGTGTGTGTGTGTGTGTGTGTGTGTGTGTGTGTGTGTTCTCCAGTTGTTTGTGTAAATGTGTGTCTTTGTTTGTGTATTTGGTGAGTGTGTTGTTTGTGTGTTTTCACATTAGTAAGAGTTTATCCTTCTGTTATTTATACAGACAGACAGGCAGACAGGCAGACAGACAGACAGGCAGACAGACAGACAGGCAGGCAGACAGACAGAGAGACAGGCAGACAGACAGGCAGGCAGACAGACAGAGAGACAGACAGACAGACAGACAGGCAGGCAGACAGACAGGCAGGCAGACAGAGAGGCAGGCAGACAGACAGGCAGGCAGACAGAGAGGCAGGCAGACAGAGAGGCAGGCAGACAGACAGGCAGGCAGACAGACAGGCAGGCAGACAGAGAGGCAGGCAGACAGACAGGCAGGCAGACAGACAGGCAGGCAGACAGACAGGCAGGCAGACAGACAGACAGACAGACAGGCAGGCAGGCAGACAGACAGACAGGCCCAGACAGCTTCTGTTGTAGTCTGCACAGCTGTCTCTCTCTCTGCCAGGTGTGGTGGATCAGTGTGAGGACTTCCTGTCTGCTGCTCTTAAACTGTCTGTTTACATTAGCAGCTAGTGCTACGAGCTAGCATTAGCGTCTACCTTCCAGTGAACACGGCCGGGCCGAACAGAACCTCTGAACCAGCAGTAGCTAATGTGGCTAACTAAGATAAGTGAGTTTGTTAGATATATAATTAACAACATTATGGACTCATGTTGGACTCAGAGGCTGCTGAGCCCGGTTCTGTTAGCATGCTAAGGGCAGATTCAGTTCGCGGTTAGCTTCGTGCTACGTGTCCATCATAAGCATCTGAAGCAGTCGGGGGACATCAGAGGCAGTGTGTGTGTTTACAGCGTAGCAGAGGACTGTCTCTTTAGTTTACATTAGGGGGGATCAGCGGGCGAGGTCACACACCCCACTCCCTGATAACACACACACACACACACACACATACACACAGCCTCTGTGTTTACTCGTAGGCCGTGTTGGTGAATTTAAAGGATTAATAACTCCACATGAATCAAAGAGTAAACGTCTGAACCCTTTCATCACTCGACTCCTCTCAGCTCCTAAAGAGTGTTTAAGCGATGATGTAAGCGATGATGTAAGCGATGACAGCGTTAACGGAGTTAAGGGGTAACTGTCCGTGGGCGTGTGAAACCCTCAGCGAGGACTGTCAGGCTCGGCCTCGCCTGCGTGTGACAAAAAAATCTGCTGCACATCGACAGAGAGTCGACGCCCTGCTCGGCCTTATTGGCACCACATGTGAGTGAGTGGGCTGTGTTAGAAAACACACACACAGCAGCTCTGGATGTGAAACAGCCGGTAAACAAGGTGGCGAGGAGTCTGATGAGAGGAACGTCCTTTTTTTGAGATTATTTTTTTGGCCTTTTCAAGCTGAAGAGTGACGGGAGTGTGGAGAGCTGCAGGATTCGAACCCTGGGCCTCCGCGGCGAGGACTGAGCCTTCACACGCGGGGCGTCTGCTCTGCCAGCTGAGCGCCTCGCCCCGAGGAAACAATATTTTTGAGATTATTTCAGAAAACAGACGATGGTCAGAGTGGAGGACAGGTGAGGACACAGTAACCAATCACAGCTGAGATCAGCTCAGAAGGTTGATGCTCCGGACGGTTCAAACCGAGGTGACGATACGGGAAGGTTCGGGTTCATCGAGTTCTTCAGTTTGTTGTCGTAACATTCAGGTCTGAAGATTCTGTCACGTTACGTGTTACGTCAGGACTTTGACACCACGTTACAGAAGGGTCGGATGTTCAGAGAGCAGGTAACGGACACCTGAGGGTTTGTCTGCACGCCTAATGAAAAGCTCATCAACAGAGACAGCACGCGGTCCAAGTCCAACACGTTCCGCCTCTTCTGCTCTGCACAGCGACCTCCCGTCATCAGGTCTGACCTTCACACTGGACTTCAAGCACGAGAACCGACATCGCGGGTCAGCTCCACGGGGAAACGCGTGATCGTCAGCCTTCCAGTGAACACGGCCGGACCGAACAGAACCTCGCTCCTTCAAATTAAAGTGGTACGTCAGATTACATCATTCCTACAAGCGACGACTGTGGGAACCATCAGAGCGACTCCAGCTGTCATCTGCCATGTTTGATATCATGACGAGCTTTTTGTTTTCAGACCTCAGACCAGATTTCTCTCTCGGGACGTTTCAAAGTTTTGAACTAAATTCAAGTCCTAGCTTGTAACTGTCTGTCTGCCTGTCTGTCTGCCTGTCTGTCTGCCTGCCTGCCTGCCTGCCTGTCTGTCTGCCTGCCTGTCTGTCTGTCTGTCTGCCTGCCTGTCTGTCTGTCTGCCTGCCTGTCTGTCTGCCTGCCTGCCTGCCTGCCTGCCTGCCTGCCTGCCTGTCTGTCTGTCTGTCTGCCTGTCTGTCTGCCTGCCTGCCTGTCTGTCTGTCTGTCTGTCTGCCTGTCTGTGTTCCCAGGCCAGTTTATTTATAATGAGGGCAGATAAGCGGTCCAGTCTAAAATACAAAAATACCAGAATGCCAAAGAGATTCTGTCGCCGCACAGAGCGGGAATCCATTCCTCATCAGAGCTTCAGTGTCCGGACAGCGCGATGAGCAAAGACGAGACCACGGGTGACAGAAACAAGACGTCATGTGACCGGCCGCACCGTGACGCTGTCACCTCGACCTGTAACCACCGCCCCGTTCTCTCTGTCACGTTCACAGAGACGTGGTGATGGGTTGGCTCCTGTCAGTCTGTAATAACTGAACGTGGAGAGGGGAGCGTCTGGAGAAGTCATTCGGGGACATGTTACCGAGGTTGAGATGGTTTTGGTTTTAGTCTTTTTCCCACCACTCTCCTCCCCCGTTCCTCCCGCTCTGCTTGAATGCGCCTCAATTTAGTGAAGCCACCACTCGCTCGCCTTCCTGTCCTCCCTGATTCGTCCCCGAGGGACGACACAGCGGGCAGAGAGAGGCGAGCAGAGTCTCACTCTCAACGTTTCTGCTCGGGATTCATGACGGACACGTAATCCAGAGGATGTTCGTTAAACAAACACAGACGTGAACGTTACCTCCTCATTTTTACATGTTTAGGGAGGGACCTGTCATGGAGATTGATGTTTACAGTACCCAATGTTGACCCGACCGGAAACCAGGACCAAACAGAACCTCTGAACCGGCAGTGTCCAGTCTAACAGTGAACACAGCAACAGAACCTCTGAACCGGCAGCGTCCAGTCTAACAGTGAACACAGCAACAAAACCTCTGAACCGGCAGCGTCCAGTCTAACAGTGAACACAGCAACAGAACCTCTGAACCAGCAGCGTCCAGTCTAACAGTGAACACAGCAACAGAACCTCTGAACCGGCAGCGTCCAGTCTAACAGTGAACACAGCAACAAAACCTCTGAACCGGCAGTGTCCAGTCTAACAGTGAACACAGCAACAGAACCTCTGAACCGGCAGTGTCCAGTCTAACAGTGAACACAGCAACAAAACCTCTGAACCGGCAGCGTCCAGTCTAACAGTGAACACAGCAACAGAACCTCTGAACCGGCAGCGTCCAGTCTAACAGTGAACACAGCAACAGAACCTCTGAACCAGCAGTGTCCAGTCTAACAGTGAACACAGCAACAGAACCTCTGAACCGGCAGCGTCCAGTCTAACAGTGAACACAGCAACAAAACCTCTGAACCGGCAGCGTCCAGTCTAACAGTGAACACAGCAACAGAACCTCTGAACCGGCAGCGTCCAGTCTAACAGTGAACACAGCAACAGAACCTCTGAACCGGCAGCGTCCAGTCTAACAGTGAACACAGCAACAAAACCTCTGAACCGGCAGTGTCCAGTCTAACAGTGAACACAGCAACAGAACCTCTGAACCGGCAGTGTCCAGTCTAACAGTGAACACAGCAACAAAACCTCTGAACCGGCAGCGTCCAGTCTAACAGTGAACACAGCAACAGAACCTCTGAACCGGCAGCGTCCAGTCTAACAGTGAACACAGCAACAGAACCTCTGAACCAGCAGTGTCCAGTCTAACAGTGAACACAGCAACAGAACCTCTGAACCGGCAGCGTCCAGTCTAACAGTGAACACAGCAACAAAACCTCTGAACCGGCAGCGTCCAGTCTAACAGTGAACACAGCAACAGAACCTCTGAACCGGCAGTGTCCAGTCTAACAGTGAACACAGCAGCCTATCGAGCTGGTTTTCTTGCCGGGTTTGGCTCCTGGCATCCCGGGCTGAGTCAGTTCAGTTAGCTACACGACTGACCGAGCTAACCACAGTTAGCGCTTCACTGCTGATCAATGTTTCCATCAAGTAATGGTAACTAATGTTAGCAGTGAGCTAATGTTAGCAGTGAGCTGAAACTAATGTGATTCCATAACATTAGATAATGTCAGCTCAAACTTAAAATGCCACGAAGAACACCTGAAGACACTTTATGTCAGTGTTGGACAGACACTGGAGGACAGAGGACAGACACTCTCTCCTGATTGTCCCATCGTTTCCGTGACCGTGCTCAGCAGGTCTGCTCACAATCTGTAGTTGTTTACTACCAAGTGATTCATCTCTCCAGACGTAGACCATCAAAGCAGAGCCAAACGGCGTGGTGGGACACCGACGCCGACCGAAACCAGCCGAACGGGCCGGAGGCACGTCACGAAAGTTAAACAGAGTCAACGCCAAGAAAAAGACGAGAGAAGAAGAAAGAGATTAAACGAGAGGCGAGCAGGAAATCTGCTAATTATAGTTTATTTTCATTTCAGACAGACGTCTTTGTCTTTGTATCAGCTGCTCAGATCCGCTGCTTCCTCTCACTTGTCAGAAGTCAGTGAACCGGCTCCGAGCTTGTTGCCGGGTTGCTAGTTTGAGTCCCCCCCACAGACAGAGCCCAGGCCACCAGAATAGATCCAACAATGAGCGGTTCATTCTGTCTGCCTGCCAGAGGACGGGAGGGGTGGATCGAGGTTAGCGGGATGAAAGTGGATTGTGGAATGTCGCTAATGATGTGTTCAATTAAGTTCAATTAGCCTAATTGTCCTCCGTGTGTGTGTGTGTAAGATAAACAGCGTCGGAGAGGAGAAGAGGAATTTAAACAACAAACGACGGACAGATGGATATTGTGTCGGAGCTGCTAAACGGAGGTCGACACTTCGTCTCCGCCAAGAATCCGCCCGTCCATCCGCTCCTTCAGCTCGCCATCTCCATCGCCCAGAATAATTACTGAGGTCCCTGAACGCATCAGTTCATCCTAACAAAGCGCAGCACCGGCTGGGTGCAAAGTATTCTCACGGCGGGCCGCGTCACATCTTAGAAAAACAAGGCTTCATGAAAGCAGCTTTTTTATCGTCTTTGAGCTGCATTGTTTCGGTTTTCACGGCACGTTAAAGGTTCAGCACGCCGACGCCCAGCAGCAGCCAACGGGAGCAAAGGAGGAAGTCAGGTGACGTTACTATAGAGACGGGTCTGGTTGTCCAAACTGTAACCAGCCAGGTGTGTCGATGAGTGGCTGACCACGGATCAACTCACTGAGCCGCTCTAAGCCTGACAGGCAAAACTCTGGGAGCTAAATGTACTGGAGGTTCTGTGGAGAACACCTGTGCCTCTAACTGGACTGGAGTGGTTCTGATCTTTACCCAAACATGTTCTGATGACGTTCTGATTGGGTTTGTTATGACGTAGATCTTTGGTGTGGAGGATTTGGTGACACCTAGTGGTGACGTTGCAGATTGTAACCAAATGAATACTCGAATACTCGCCGTCTGCTCGCAGACACGTCTGCCGTTCAGGTGATTAAACACTGATGAAAACATGCTCATGAATATTAATATCCTGGGACCTTTGACTGAGCGTCACACACTTCAGTGTTTTCCCTCGCCGGCTCCTCTCAGCCTGTCTCCGCTTCATAAAAAATCTTTTCCATCTGCTGTTCCAGACTCTCGCCTACAGAATCTCAAACTGCATCGAGAATCCAGAGGAGGAAGAAGAAGAGACGTCACGTCCCGCCCACGCCGCCTGACTGACAGGTGAGCTTCGTGGAAAAACAAAAGAGTTCAGCGCGAGCGTTAACGCACGACGCGATCAGCTGATCACCTTCAAATGTTCAGAAGCCGGGCGCCAACGCGAGCAAAGCATTCTGGGACAGGAGTAATGACTAAAACACAAGAGAACGTCTGCCGTGACCCCTCAGTGACCTCACACCGTGAGGGCGGGAGGAGACCAGACACAGGAAGTGTCCTTAACAGGTGGCCCCTCCCCCCGCCGCCGCCTGCCGAGGTGCCGCTGAGCAACGCAACACGCAACACGTCTGTCAGGAAACTGCTCCAGAACACACACACACACTCACACACACACTCACACACACACACACACACACACACACACACACACACACACTCACACCCACACTCACACACACACACACACACACACACACACACACCCACACTCACACACACACACACACACACACACACACACACACACTCACACCCACACTCACACACACACACACACACACACACTCACTCACTCACACACACACACACACACACACTCACACACTCACACACACTCACACACTCACACACACTCACACACATCTCTGACTTTAAGTAGATAATGAGCTATTCTTTGAAACAGCAGGAGGTGATTACAGAGGTGAGTGTGTGTGTGTGTGTGTGTGTGTGTGTGTATGCAGGTGGAATTAAGCAGGTGGACACACACACTCACACACACACTCACACTCACACACACACACACACACACTGAGCCGTGCGTACTCACCAGCCTCAGCGAAGGTGATGATCTCCGTCGTCTCCTGTGCGTCGCCGCCGTCTCCAGCCCGAGCCGCCGCCAGCGCCGCTGCTGCTCCTCCCCCTCCTCCTCCTCCCCGACCTCCCCGCCCTCGCACCGCCTCCTCCTCCCCCCCCTCGATCTGCACACTGCCATCCTCGGCCACTCGCCCCACGTGGAGCTTACGCAGGGCGTTGAGGAGAGCGGCGCGCGGCACGGGCCGGGTGATGTTGGGCCGGGCTTGGAGGTGAAGCATGTTGAGGATGTGCCTCTTTACCGCCTCCACCACGTCCTGCTGAGCTGCCGCCGCCACCTCCTCTTGGTCGTCCGTTCCCACTTCGCTCCTCCTCATCCTTGCCAAGGCGCAGGAGGGGCAATGGGAGGCAACGTCCGGCAGCGGCTGGTGATGAGGATTGCCGGTCAGAGAAGGAGGCTGAGCCGGGTCCGGGGACGAGCCACCGCTCTGGACCAGGAGCAGGACGGTCCAGCTGAGCAGAGATAAGACAGACATCACGGCAGGAGCGTCCGATTGGCTGCGGTGTCGGTGATCTGGTGATGCTGCCGGATGCAGACGAAGTCAAAAAGTGGTGAAAAGTGTTGAAGAAAGAAAAGTCTTCCTCTCCTCCGTCAGCCTCAGAAGTTTATGAAGCTGCAAAGTTCAGCTCAGCTCACAGTCCACCTGCGAAAAGACGGAGGGAGGAAAAAAAGCTGTAAAGAAAGAAACGAGAGAGAGGAGGACACAAAAAGGAGAAGAAGAAGACGCCGAGAGAAAAATGAGTAATCCTTATCTTTTTTGTCAGGGACAGATGGCTGGAAAATGTGGAGGCGTCACAAGAAAGAAAGAAGAAGAAAAAACAAGACGAGGAGAAGAAGGAGAAAAAGTCTCAGATGTGATGAATGGATGATGAAAGACGCAAAGAAGGAAAAAAAACAACTCCTCGTTCCCGGGGTGAAGTCGCTGCAGAGTGTGTGTTCAGAGTGTGTGTGTGTGTGTGTGTGTTCGAGAGGCAGTTTGACTAAGTTATCCCAGACGAAGGGAGTTCCTCTCTCTCTCTTTACCTCTTTTCCTCTCTCTCTCTCTGAATGCGCTCCCTCGCTCACCAGTTGAATGGTTTTACCGGAGTGGGCTGGACTCTCTGTCTCTCTCTCCTCGCTCTCTTCTTTCTTTCCCTCCCTCTGCTTCTTCTGTCGCTCTCTCTCTCCTCGCTCTGGCAGCCTCCTACCATAATTATACCTCTCTCCCTCCTCCCTCCATCCCTCTCCTCCACTCCAGTCTCCTCCCATCTCGCTCTGTGACTCATACCACTTCCAACTTTTACCTTCACCCTCCCTCCTCCCTCCCTCCTTCTCCTTCTTTATTTATTCCTCCCCTCCCTCTGTTCGGCTGTTAATGGAGCAAAGCTGGGATTCCTTTATCCCTCCCTCCCACGGTCGGCTGTGAATGAGTTACGTGTCGAAGGGGAAAACTCTGTGTGACTCTCCTGTCATCTGTCTGTCTGTCTGTCTGTCTGACAGTCTGTCTGACAGTCTGTCTGTCTGTCTGTCTGTCTGTCTGACAGTCTGTCTGTCTGTCTGTCTGTCTGTCTGACAGTCTGTCTGTCTGTTTGACAGTCTGTCTGTCTGTCTGTCTGTCTGACAGTCCATCTGTCTGTCTGTCTGTCTGACAGTCTGTCTGTCTGTCTGTCTGACAGTCCATCTGTCTGTCTGCCTGTCTGTCTGTCTCTCTCTCTGTCTGACAGTCTGTCTGTCTGTCTGTCTGACAGTCTGTCTGTCTGTCTTTCTCTCTGTCTGACAGTCTGTCTGTCTGTCTGTCTGTCTGACAGTCAGTCTGTCTGTCTGTCTCTCTCTCTGTCTGACAGTCAGTCTGTCTGTCTGTCTGTCTCTCTGTCTGACTGTCTGTCTGTCTCTCTGTCTGACAGTCTGTCTGTCTGTCTGTCTCTCTCTCTGTCTGACAGTCAGTCTGTCTGTCTGTCTGTCTCTCTGTCTGACTGTCTGTCTGTCTCTCTGTCTGACAGTCTGTCTGTCTGTCTGTCTCTCTCTCTGTCTGACAGTCAGTCTGTCTGTCTGTCTCTCTGTCTGACAGTCTGTCTGTCTGTCTGTCTCTCTCTCTGTCTGACAGTCAGTCTGTCTGTCTGTCTCTCTGTCTGACAGTCTGTCTGTCTGTCTGACAGTCTGTCTGTCTGTCTGTCTCTCTGTCTGACAGTCTGTCTGTCTGTCTGTCTCTCTCTCTGTCTGACAGTCAGTCTGTCTGTCTGTCTGTCTCTCTGTCTGACAGTCTGTCTGTCTGTCTGTCTCTCTCTCTGTCTGACAGTCAGTCTGTCTGTCTGTCTCTCTGTCTGACAGTCAGTCTGTCTGTCTGTCTGTCTGTCTGACAGTCTGTCTGTCTGTCTGACGTGAATCACGGTTCATGACTGTGCCGTGTCGAGTTCGCCGGATATCAAATATTGCGCGCTCCACGTGTTCTCCTGTCCACAAACTGATATCTGAAGGCGAGGCGAGCGTCACCCAATCACGTTTGAGCGGTCGCAAAACAAAAACTGTAAAATACAAACTCTGACAACGACGTTAGATCAGCAGGAAGGCGTCTCTCTCTCGCCATTCCCACGTATCAAAGCTACTAATCGGACTTCAGAGGAAGGACTGGCCCTGAAACGGCAGCAGGCGAGTGTGGATGGGTTCAGAGATCAGAGATGTTACCTTGACGTGTAGCCTTGGAGCCGACAGCATGTCGCGTCAGTCTGTAAAAATAACGTTTGTCTTTCGGAAAAACGCCTGATCTCAAGCAAGCGAGTGGTTTGTCCTCTCTGGGCTACTGTTGGTGGAAGACGACCGGCCATGACCGGAGATCTGTAGGCGGGGCGAGATAAGACTCTGCCTCTTCAGTAGCCATGTATGAAACGTGTCCACCACACGGTTAGCGAGACCGCGGCGTTGACTAGAAATGCAGCCCCGTTTGTCTTTCGAGTGCGTCGACAAAGCAACGCCTGATCTCAACACGTTTGGTTTGTTGGTTCTGAGCTACAGTTGGTGACACGGAGACAGAATGAGTGAAGATCAAGTATCCTCATGTTACGTTGTGATATACAGCACCTGGAGCAAACACTCCATCGTAGCTTAAGCGTTAGCCTTTGGTTGTAAGCCAAACTTTGAAATGTCTTTACGCGAGCTACGTTCAGGTAATGTCACGAGGCGCAGCAACGCTCACTTTGTTAGCTGCGTCAGTTCATGAAGGTGGTTCAGGACGCGACTTTACGAGGTTCTGTCACCAGAGCAGTTCATGAAGATGACATGTTAAGTGAATAGGATTCTTGAAGGGTTCCTCAGGGCTTTGAGTTGGTTCTAAAGGGTTCCTGATGTTTTGAGTGGGTCTAGGGACTTGAACCAACAAACACACGTGGTTGTTTGTGTGTTTCTGGGACATTTCATGGGTTCTAAAGAAGTCTTGGCCGCCCTGAACGTGGGTTCATTATCACAGAGTCACATCTGACTGTGGAGGAAGTGGAGAAGACGCAGAGTTACGCACCGAGGCTTCCTGTTTTAATCAGACGTCTGGGATTCTCCCTCTGCTGTTGTTACGTCATCACTGCATGGGATGTGTGTGTGTGTGTGTGTGTGTGTGACTCGCTCATGCCTGTGTGAGGTCACCGCTCGCTGAGTTGCCTTATAAAGGCGTTGCAGTGTGTATTATGGAAATGAACTTTAAATAACTCATAACCTGTGAGTCATGAACCTGTTGTAACGCCGGCCCGGCCGCAGCGCCGGTGCGCTTAGTTTTTAAAGTCGCCTCCGGGACTGAAAAAAAAGGAAAAGTACAAGGAGCATTTAAATGAACCTCTTCAACCCTGGCAGGTCCATCATTATGGCCTCATGTTGTTCAAAACCACAGAACTTTATTTAAAGGGTTAGTGGAGGTCCCAGAGCTTCCAAAGATACCAAACATGTGTCGAATAGTTCCATGATGCTGCCGTGTAGAAACGCTCATGAAGGAGGAGCTGAAGTTAAACTGAATGAAGGATTTGCTTGAACAGGCATACATATTTAAGAGCAGTTGGGACGTCCAGGGAGAGAAATCAAACACACACCTGGCCTCAGAGTGTTTGAGCTGTCTCCTCTCTGACAAACAGGTTCAAAAGTTTTCTGTTGGTGCCGCAGACGCACGCTCAGGTGTGACTGTCTGTGTGATGGACAGGTAAACAGACGGCGTCACACAGCTGAATGCAGATTGAACTGCTCCATCTAGTGGACGTGAGCTGTAATCTCCTCTGTGTGGCCTCAAAGTACCTCCAACCTTTTCTCTCTTTTCTTTAGAGGTGAAGCACGCGATGATGGAGGGAGGAAGAGGACGTCACTCCGTATGTCTGTCGCAGGATGAAGAAGAAAATAAAGGTGAGTTAAAGAAGAGAGGAGGACACAGAAGTGGTCAGGTTACCCATCATGCATCATGCTGTCTTTTGAACCGTGTCCCTCTCGTCTTTAGCCTGGAGGACACGACATCCGTGATGTCAGTCCACCTTAAATGAGCTCAGTCCACCTTAAACGAGCAGTCATCAGTGGCGTCAGAGATGAAGTGGCTGATGGTTGTTGAAGTGTTCCTCGGCCCATGCAGTGATGTCCTGTCTGTGTGTGATGCTCTGCTGTCTGCAGGGCCTGAACATGATTGGTCTTCAGCCATGTGCCTCGTTACAGAGCTTTCTTCTGATTGGCTGAATCTTTGACCATATGATGAAGCGTAGATGATGAAATCCACAGCAGTGTCTCACAGAGTCTCTCTGTCATGTGACTCACCTGTTGACAGCTAACTGGGAGATGATCCAGCAGCTGTTTGCTTTCAGCTGCTCACAACTGTTACACGCTTTGTTCAAATTCAGAATGCTCCGTCAGGTTTCTGTTTAACATTTGATCAGTTGGGAAAAAGGTCTTCAGACATGACTCAGCACATTTACTCGTCCCGGGACACGTCAGGTAGATTTTCTCAGGATCATTTCGTGTTGTGTTGGATCCGTCCCGCTCAGTCAGATCATCTCGCAGGTTCTCGTTAATGTCTGTTATGATTTGGAAATAAAGTGAATTGTGGCGGATGGTGTTACTCTGGAAGTGAGGCTGCTGGGAAGGAAGGGAGTCAATGTAAACACACAGTGACCAACCACAACATCAGAGCGACGCTCATCAGGTTGGTTTGCTGCCAAATAGTTAAAGTCTGACAGTGCCAGGAACCACGGGGAACTTTGGACGAGCCACACTGACAAACACAGAGAGAGGATCCCTGAGTCAGACCTCGCTCCAGCAGTGAGAGTGTTAAAGATCTTTATTCTGTTTGTTCAACATTCATATGTGTTTATGTGTGTGTGTGTGTGTGTGTGTGTGTGTTGGCAGCTGCCCTGAATCACCTCAGATGGTTTGAGGTGTCACAGGTCTGAGTCTGGAAAATGTCCGGATACTTTGAAACACACACGAAGCCTGAAGACGAGGATGTGGGAAATGAAAACCCAAACTCTCCTCTGTGTGTGTGTGTGTGTGTGTTTAAATTGAACCATGTCCATCCATCTTGAGCCTCTGGATGTTTTCAGTGTATAAAAACACTCACACTTCCTCCCTGTGACTGCTTTCAGAAGTAAGTAAGTAGTAACCTGAAGTGGCCATGAAACAGGAAGTAGTTCATGAGCGCGTCACTGTCAGTGTTTCCATCATAAAGTGTCAATCACTGCGGTACAGCAACGTACAGCAACAGATATGAGCTCCAACATCTCCATGAACACTTTACACACCAAGAAGAAGAAGAAGAAGAAGGAGAAGAAGAAGAAGAAGAAGAAGAAGAAGAAGAAGAAGAAGAAGAAGAAGAAGAAGAAGAGGTGTTCAGGCCCAGCAGTCAGCAGCTTCTATGGACATGATGGCAGAGGAGCAGAGAGTGAAGAGGACGCTGACGGAGGAAGCTAAGGAGCTTCTTGCTGTTGGACTAGTCAGTGATGTTAGCTGCTGCTGTGTCTTGTGTCGTTGACCTTGTTGATGTTTGGCTTCATCTTGGAGAAGAACATGAAGACATGAAGAGCTCTTCGCTCTGCTCCACTCAGCCACTTTATGATTAATGCAGATGAAAGACCACACAAAAAATTAATCAGTGGCTCCAGCGTATGAAGCAACATCCTCTGCAGAGCTGCACTTTGTGTCTTTTTAAGGGCATGAAATGTTGAAACGACATAAAACTCCAGAATTCTCAAGAACTCAAAGAATTTTCACAGTTGATCCTCAAGAATCTGTGTTTATCTGAGCGAGTCATGTGGTGACTAACTGTCAGCACTGGGTTTGAAATCCAGGTTTTACAGAGACTACGTCCAGGTTTTAGACAGTCTGCTTTAGACAGTCTGCGGGGACGTCTCAGAGACTACGTCCAGGTTTTAGACAGTCTGCAGGGACGTCTCAGAGACTACGTCCAGGTTTTAGACAGTCTGCGGGGACGTCTCAGAGACTACATCTCCTAGGCTGTGATCGGACCTGGTCGGGTCCGGCTGCTGAGCCCGGTTCTTCATGGTGGAAACTTTCATTTCAGCTCAGATACTCGAGGCTGATGGATCCGTCTCTGCCTGGTTTCAGATGAACCGGGCCGTTTCTCTGCAGCTTGTATCACAGCGGCGTCCGAGTCAAAGGTCCTGTTTTTCCCAGTCAGCGTCGGCCCGTCACAGTCTGCACGCCCACCTCGTGGTTTGGCCGGATCGTTGGAGAACTCCACGCCCACCGTGACTCTGCAGGATGGTTTGTACACACTGATATTTGGACTGAGCCTCTCCTGTGTCACCGCACTTCATCATCATAACCGTCATTATCAGCGCCGTGCATGAGCGCGTCCGTCCTCTGACGCAGTTCTCAGAAACAGCACTTGTTGGTGAAGAGGGAGAAGTGTTGAGAAACTCCTGACCGCAGCGTATATTTAGGCCAAACCGCCGTATGCGATCCATCCAAACATGACAAGGAACAGGGGGAATTATGAGAAGCAGAGAGGGTGGAGAAGGGAAAGACAAACTGCAGTTAGGAAACCATGAGGAGAATGATGTGGTTTCACAGCTGGGCGGACTGTGGGAGAACAATCTGAGCCGAGGAGCAGGGAGAAGGTCACAGGTTCTAATGTCAGCTTACTGGAGATGACCGTGCCATCTTCGTATCATGGAAGAGCTCGTAGATAGCATGTCTGAGTACACCTGAGGCCTCCACTGTGATTGGACCACAGAGCAGAGGGGGGCGGGGCTTCTGAGGCTTAGGGCACATCATTCATCAAACATCGACGAGCTGCAGCTGAAACACGGAGATCAAACAGGTGACACAAAGTGAACAGGGCAGTGACGCACAGCAGGTCCCCCTCCGCCTCCTCTCTGCTTCATCACACAGGGGATGACTCACTGCAGGTATGCTCTACCTGTCTGTGATGTGCTGACATCGATCACCTCGCTTCACCTGTCACCTGCCTCACATCCACAGACCTGTCTGTCTTCCTCTCTGTCCGTCTCTCTGTCTGCCTCTTTGTCTGTCTGTCTGTCTGTCTGCCTCTCTGTCTGTCTCTCTGTCCTCTGTCTGTCTGTCTGTCTCTCGAGTCACTTCTTCAGATCTTTTCTCGTCATCTTTCTCTTTTACTTTGTGAATCATCCAGTGTGTGTGTGTGTGTGTGTGTGTGTGTGTGTGTGTGTGTGTTAATGTTTGACTTTTTCTCTGAAGAGTTTTGAGTGCTTTATGTAACCACACACACACACACACAGGTGTTGGTTCAGGTCTTAAAGGTTCAAAGCCTTGTGGTTGATCTCAGAGGGTAATGATGTTACACACACACACACACACACACACACACACACACTGTCTCTCTTTGAAGCTGTCAGATGGAGAAAGTTTAGTCAGCCATCGATTGTCATTGTAAAAAAAAGTTCACTTGTTCAGAAATTTTCACTTTTCTGTTGTAAAGCAATGTTAGATCAACACGACTGATAGTCTGACACCTGCTGACCCACACTGACCTGTGGTCAGGTGACCTGTGATCAGGTGACCTGTGATCAGCTGGTGTCCGTCAGTCTACGTCTGTTCTCACACTATGTAACTTTGGGCTCCGTTTGATAGCTGCTGTTAGCTCATATTAGCTCAGTTTAGCCAGGCTGCTGGACTGTGAGCTCAGAGCACCGGGAAGAAGAAGAAGAAGAAGAAGAAGAAGAAGAAGAAGAAGAAGAGGTGTTCAGGCCCAGCAGTCAGCAGCTTCTATGGACGATCAATACAGCAGCAGAAAGGTCAGAGGTCACAAATGATCATAGAAGAAGAGGCTAACGTATGAAGCTGTGAAGTCTGCAGCTGTGTGCTGTCCAAACATCTGCTTTAAGCTCCTAATCCTCCTCATCATCCGAGCTCAGCCTCCGGCTGGACTCACATGCTTTCTGAAATAGTTCCACTTAAAAAAGGAGTCTCCATGACGTCCATGCAGACTGTCTAAAACCTGGACCTAGTCAGTGTGTGTTGCAGTGTGTGTTACAGTGTGTTGCAGTGTGTCACAGTGTGTGTTACAGTGTGTGTTGCAGTGTGCGTTGCAGTGTGTTGCAGTGTGTCACAGTGTGTGTTGCAGTGTGCGTTGCAGTGTGTTGCAGTGTGTCACAGTGTGTTACAGTGTGTGTTGCAGTGTTACAGTGTGTGTTGCAGTGTGTGTTACAGTGTGTTGCAGTGTGTCACAGTGTGTGTTGCAGTGTGTTACAGTGTGTCACAGTGTGTGTTACAGTGTGTGTTGCAGTGTGCGTTGCAGTGTGTTGCAGTGTGTCACAGTGTGTGTTGCAGTGTGCGTTGCAGTGTGTCACAGTGTGTTACAGTGTGTGTTGCAGTGTTACAGTGTGTGTTGCAGTGTGCGTTGCAGTGTGTTGCAGTGTGTCACAGTGTGTTACAGTGTGTGTTGCAGTGTGTGTTGCAGTGTGTTACAGTGTGTTGCAGTGTGTGTTACAGTGTGTGTTGCAGTGTTGCAGTGTGCGTTGCAGTGTGTTGCAGTGTGTCACAGTGTGTGTTGCAGTGTGTGTTACAGTGTGTGTTGCAGTGTGTTACAGTGTGTTGCAGTGTGTTGCAGTGTGTGTTACAGTGTGTGTTGCAGTGTGTTACAGTGTGTGTTACAGTGTGTGTTACAGTGTGTTGCAGTGTGTGTTACAGTGTGTGTTACAGTGTGTTGCAGTGTGTGTTACAGTGTGTGTTGCAGTGTGTGTTGCAGTGTGTTGCAGTGTGTGTTGCAGTGTGTTGCAGTGTGTGTTACAGTGTGCTGCAGTGTGTGTTACAGTGTGTGTTACAGTGTGTTGCAGTGTGTGTTACAGTGTGTGTTACAGTGTGTGTTACAGTGTGTGTTGCAGTGTGTGTTACAGTGTGTGTTACAGTGTGTTGCAGTGTGTTGCAGTGTGTGTGTCACGCAGACAGACTGTGTGTATTGAACTTGAGCCTCAGCCTCCATTGTTGCTCTAATTGCTGCGTTGCACAAACAGTGTGTGTTGGAAAGTCCACGCTGTGACCAGACTTCGGTTTCTCTGTTTAACTTGTCGTTCTATTTCTGCTGCGGACGGTTCAGACTGAGTGTCTCTGCAGAACAACACAAACAGCGTCCACGCCGCTGTCTGACTGCAGTGTTTAAAGAGTGTGTGCGCTCGGTTCTTTGCCCTCACTGTAATCAGAGAGACTGTTTGTCGTATCACTCATCGTGGCTTTATGTAACACGCTTTGTTTCACAAACGAAGCGTTCAGATGCCACAATGTCGTTTAAATCTCATCTGACAAAACAAGTCTCTGCTCGTCCATTCTACTTCCTGTCTGTGTGTGTGTGTGTGTGATGAATAATCTCAGTGACAGCATCATTAGCCTGGGCGCCTTTGAAGCGCTCTGATCACAGATTGAATGCTTTAACACAGATGTTGAGAACACATATGAGGTCATGAGGTCACACACACACACACACACACCTGGACTTACATCAGTCTGTGACCACAACAAGGTGTCAGCTGCAGTCACTTTCTTTAATGACTCAGCAGAGATCAAACACACACACACACACATCTGATCTGTGCTTTGATGACTCGACACACATCACACAACACTCACTCAAACGCACACGCTACTACAGTCCTGACATCACTTCCTGTCAGCCTCTGTTCGTCTCACTGAGGTTTTCTTTCCTTTAACTGATGTGTGAGTGTTTCAGCAGTGAGTGTGTGTCTGCCTTCCAGGGCCCGAACAGAACCTCCAGACCAGCAGTGAGCAGGAACACAGCAGCCTACCGAGCTGGTTTTCATGCCGGGTTTGGCTCCTGGCATCCCGGGCTGAGTCACTTCAGTTAGCTACACGGCTGACCGAGCTAACCACAGCTAGCGCTTCTGATCAGTGTGTGAAGTCTGGAGATCATCTCATACTGTGACGTTACCCCTGAGCTCCAACCCGGGTCGGTCCGACTCCCTCAGCTGCAGAACCACCTTAAAACCAAGAGAGTGGACTAATAAACATGACACACACACACACACACACACACATCAGACAAACAGTCATTCTGACAGGGTGGACTGTGGATGACATCATCATTTAAAAGGACTTTTCCACGTTAATGATGACCATAAAAGGAGTTACCACACATCCAGGAAGTGTGTGTGTGTGTGTGTGTGTGTATGAGGGCTGCCCCTGAGTGTGTGTATTTTTTCCCAACACCTGTAAAACCCTCCAGCAGTGATTAGTCAGCACAGAACGCCCAGCGAGCTGTTTGTCCTGGCTCACTGTGTGTGTGTGTGTGTGTGTGTGTGTCAGCAGTAAACACACACAGTGGCAGACCTACAGGAGATGATTCAGCAGATACTCCTGTTTGAGGTGGGTTGCTTCACCACAACACACACACACACACACACACTCATTACTAATGCAGTAATGTACTCAAATAAACGTCACAACACATGAAAACACACACACACACACACACACACACACAGCTGGCAGCAGCCTTTAGAGTTTTCAGAGGGTGAGACAACAACACGAACGCCACTTTTTCTTTTTGTGCAGTCAGCTGAAGGAACCGCTGAATGGACCTCAGGAAACAAGAACTCACTTAATGATCATTAGAACATCTTGTTTCTCGTCAAGTCCACCGACCATTAGGAACCATTTATAGGATTCCTAGAACCTCCTCAGTGATCACTAGAACCAACTAAAAAACTCTTGAACCTCCTTCATGAACACCAGAGCCACCTAAAAGACCTTTAGTACCACCTCGAAGTGGAATGACCAGAAGACCTTGGTGAACCTCTAAAACCTCCTCTGAGAATGTTAGAACCCCTACAGAACCACTACAGAAACCATTAGAACCACCTAAAGGTGTCTTAGAATGTGACCAACATTCTAAAAGACCACTAAAACCTCATCAATAACCACAAGCTACAACCACCTTCAAGACAAATTACCTCTAGGACCTTCTTAATTACCTCTAGGACTCCCAAATGAACCCCCAGAACCTCGTTAGTGACACCTACAACTTCTTAATTGACTATCTAAGGCAAGCTAAGAATCTCCTGAATGACATTAATTAAAGGACCCGAGAAGA
Source organism: Nibea coibor (assembly GCA_023373845.1). Taxonomy (NCBI): domain Eukaryota; kingdom Metazoa; phylum Chordata; class Actinopteri; family Sciaenidae; genus Nibea; species Nibea coibor. The sequence goes on along the minus strand of CM041736.1, from coordinate 485,920 downwards.
TAAAGCTCACTTACTGATCCACACAGTTCTAGATCTTTCAGGCTGGACTAGCTTTGGCCCCGTGTGGCAGCCATATTTCAGCCTTGTTGACGATGAACAGCATGGCGGACTTAAACTTCACATAAACCGCGGCAGCAGATATTTGAACCATGCGTCCACATTGAAGAAAGCATTTGTTTGGCCTCTTGGCATCAGTGTGTAGCTGCCTGCTCCGCCGACGCTCCCTGGATGAATAGAGGTTCGAGGAAAGCGCAGCAGGGATTTCCAGCGATACGAGCAAATGTTCTGCTTCATAACTGCGAGCGCTGCCACAGCGGAAATGGTCGAATTGGATATAAAACCTCAAACATTTTATGAGTCCACAAAGTCGGTCTCCATTTCACGCTCGGTGGAGGAGCTCAAAGTTTCTGTGTCTGCATGATGTCACGGGTTAGAGAGCGGGAGCTCAGAGAAACCCTGAGCTCTCATCAGCACAGGAACCACACATGACTGCTTTTAACTGGAAGACTGTAACCAGTCTGCTGTTCAGGGTTAGATTAGGAAGTTTCCGTGTTGGTAAGCTTCTGATGAGCAGGTTTTTACAGCAGCGCCTGGGAAAGGTCTGAACAGAGAGTAAAACACAAACTCAGCCTTTAATCTGAAAAGCAGCAGTTCTTCTGCACACACACTGGATTTCCTGTGAAGACCATGTGACGACAACAGAGAGAAACTCCTCACACCGCCGGAGACGCGAAGCTGAAATCTGTATGCTGCACGTCATGCAGAGAAAGCATATTGTGGAGAGACAGAGCATCCTCTGAGGAGCACGAAGCTCCCATGTAACAGGAAGCGGATCATGGATACTGGTGCTGCCGACAGCGAGTGTGTTACACGCGTGGCACCACGGTTAGCGCTTCACTACTGATCAGTGTTTGTCTGTGAATCACCTCGTACTGTAGCGTTGTTCCCTGTTGGACTCTGAGCTCTGCCCCGGTCCAGTCCGACTGCTGAGCCCGGTTCAGTTAGCATGCTAATGGCAGATTCAGTTAGCAGCAGTTAATTAGCAATTAGCTACTTTAGCGAGTGGTCATGCTAAAGCTATGTGTCCATCATAAAGTGTGTGAGAGCTGAAGCTGAGCGGTCGGAGGACGCCATGTCATGGACCGGTCCTGGTTTTTATCCCTCCTGTCTCACCTGCCTGCCACGCCCACCTCATCAGTGCAACCACCTCCACCTGTGTTTGACCCTGCTCTCTGACCCGCCCTCGTCTCTCTGCCCAGGTAACCTGCACAGCCTTCTGTCCCCGCCTGCATTTACCTGGCTTCCCTTCCAGGAAGGTTCAGCTGGAGAGTTGCTCTGTTTCGGCTGGTTCTGTTTGTGGACTGGATCAAACAGGAAGCACTCCAAAATTAGTACACACCATGAAGAAGACCTGAAGACACTTTGTGTCAGTGCTGGACAGACACTGGAGGACAGATGGACCATGTGTGATCTAAGGTGAACATGTCTGCGTGTCCTCGCTTCATCATTCCCCTCATCTTCCCAAAACTCATCAGAAGTGCTCCGGTAGCTTTTACAGTGATGCATAATGTAAATGAAGCAGCTCTGAAGGACTCTCTACACCATACAGCTTCATTTAAACATGCTTCCTACCTCCAGCAGAAAAAGCCGTGATGCATTATGTAGATAAAATGAATGTTTTGGGACATCGTGCTCCTGTGCTTTGACTTTATGTGCTTAGACCTCATTTGTCCATTAGACAGAGCGGAGCTTCCAGCAGAGAGCAGACAGGAGTAAAAGTACTCGGTAAGTGAACATAGCAAGAAGTACACAGTGTAGCATACACCATGTCCAGTCTTTGTCAAGTTATCATGTCCTCGTGTATGAGACGACTCCCAGTGGACACCTGGGACGCCTCATTGGTCAGCCTCATGACCTGCCTGCCGCCTGAGCTTCTGGCTGCATGATGGTCGAACATTTGGGAATGTTTGGAGGAAACCAGGTCAGGGCGTCTTTGCAAAATTAAAAACCACAATCCAAGAAAATCTGAGGAAATATTTATGCTTCGTATCACATATCAAACAGAGACAGATGGACTAAAGTCTGTTTCTTCATGGCTGAAGTTCATTCCAGTTCACGGTGTGAACTTACACGTCGTCTCGTTAGTGCCGCACCTTCAGGCTGCAGTGTGGGAAAAAATCATGCTTTCATATTCAAATCCAGCCTACAGCGAGTCACTCAAAGCCGCTTCCCCCATCATCTGACTGCTCTTTATCCTTTTTCTCCTTTCATCACCTCTCCCCATCTTTCTCGCTCTCTATAGTCATTTTGTATGTAGGTCAAATAGCTGTGTTATAAATGTAAATGTCCCTCATGCATAGCAGAGCAGGCCTCCTGCAGGAAGACAGGCACTGAATGAGAAATGAAATGAAACACCTCCAGCCACTTCAAATGAGTGTGTCCTGGTGTGACCCAGCGGAGGAGGCTGCAGCCGCCTGTGGAGTCCGCGTGAACTCGCTGAAGCGGTTCACCAGCTTTAATGAAGGAGTGCGGGGGCGAGCGGCCAGGTGGGGAGAGAGTCACATCTGCTCAGGTCACACAGGTACACCCACTGGTGTCACCTCCAGGACGGGCAAGGAGAACAAAGCGCCTGAGAGTGAGATTACCAGAGCTGCAGTGATGACCGGCTGGACAGACAGACAGGCAGCTGGTGCTGCACCCAGATGTTTGATGCTATTGGCTACTGTAAACGCCAATCAATATCCTGTTACATGACGTGTCCTGCTCCTCAGAGGAGGTTTCCTTCTCTCTTCAGCTCTGCTCTTTTTCATTTCTGGGTAACAGATCACACTTTGCTCCCCGCTCAGAACCAGAACCACGCTGCAATGAAGCCAGTGAACCAGAAGCTCAACACAACAAGCAACCAGTGGCTGTCTGGGGAAGACGGCTGCGAGTGAGTCAGCCTGAGGGGAAGTGAACGGAGAGGAGAGTCTGCAGCGGGTCAGCGCGCTCGCTCCACCAGACGAGTTGCATCGGGGCGAGTCGAGCCGCTCTCTGAATCTCAATGAGCTTTCTGTGGATGGCGAGCACGCGACCTGAGGTGACCGCCGCCTCGTCTCACTGCTGCCGGATGTTTTAGCATCAGGTCAACGTGAGGAGCAGATCTGGAAGAGTTTTAAAGCTGCAGTCAGGAGACTGTCTAAAACCTGGACGTAGTCTCTGAGACGTCCCCGCAGACTGTCTAAAACCTGGACGTAGTCTCTGAGACGTCCCCGCAGACTGTCTAAAACCTGGACGTAGTCTCTGAGACGTCCCCGCAGACTGTCTAAAACCTGGACGTAGTCTCTGTGACGTCCCCGCAGACTGTCTAAAACCTGGACGTAGTCTCTGAGACGTCCCCACAGACTGTCTAAAACCTGGACGTAGTCTCTGAGACGTCCCCGCATACTGTCTAAAACCTGGACGTAGTCTCTGTGACGATAATTCATTAAAGTGCGTGTGTCCATCTGTCCTCCAGTGTCTGTCCAACACGGACACAAAGTGTCTTCAGGTGTTACAGGGTTAGGGGTCACTCGTATTCTGACAGGATGAAAAAGCAGCAGACGTAATGCAGTCAGAGTTTCACACTGCTCAGGTAAATGTTGCTTAGTGGTGCGTTAGTCTGTTCCATTCCATCAGGTTGGTTTCTTTGAAACAACCTTTAAACTTCATATTAAATGATGCTGAAGTGACTGAGTGGTCTGAAGTGAACGCACAGACTCTAGCATTGAAACAAACATTTTTTACAGTGTGTAAAGTTTCGTCTTCTGTCCCCATTAAACTCTTGAGAAGTCAACCTAGAAATGCATCAGTCTGATTGGTTCAGCGGCCGAGCGACCTGATGCTCATGTTTTAATCTCTCTCTCTCTCTCTTCTCCCTGGATAACCTCCATCCATCCCCCTGAGGCGGCCCGTGGACTGAGCCTATATTCCTGTGCGGAGGGATTACTGTGCAGCGGAGCGTCAGCTCAGGACAGACGAGTGGAGGGAAAGTCACCTTAAATCACCACAAACTGCCGCACAGAGCCACGGGAACCTGAAGCAGACGAGTTTAGACGCCAGGACAGGAGTGGACACGTGGACGTCAGGACGGCCTGTTAGAAACACCAACAACCTTTGACTTCATCCAACCTGAGCTAACAGCAGCTAACAAACTGAGCTAACAGCAGCTAACAATAGCTAACAAACTGAGCTAACAGCAGCTAACATCAGCTAACAAACTGAGCTAACAGCAGCTAACAACAGCTAACAAACTGAGCTAACAGCAGCTAACAACAGCTAACAAACTGAGCTAACAGCAGCTAACAACAGCTAACAAACTGAGCTAACAGCAGCTAACAAACTGAGCTAACAGCAGCTAACAAACTGAGCTAACAGCAGCTAACAACAGCTAACAAACTGAGCTAACAGCAGCTAACAAACTGAGCTAACAGCAGCTAACAAACTGAGCTAACACACACTGGAGACACTGGAGGACCGAGGACAGACTCAGCCGTGATGAAAAACACACTCGTTTTACAGATCTGGACACAGGAAGTCTGCAGCGTGCTGAAGGCTGAGAAGAATTATGAAACCTCCAGTCTTCAAACGAGTTCAAACACTCTTCCAAGTCGACGCTTTTAACCGCAGAAGCTCTTCCGGCGGTTATTCCCAGCGGACTCCAACGCGGCTCTTCTCTCTCAGCTTCTTTGAACCTGTCCACCCTCCTGAGGGCCGCGCTGCACATCACTGTTGATCTATGAGTGTTGATCTATGAGGTTATGTGTGGAGGCTGTCCTACATAATGAACTTCACCTGAACTCCGGTTGTCGTGGCTGCTTGAGCGCTCACTGTCCGACGTGTTGATGCGGACTGAGGCGTCTCGTCTTGTTTCTCTCCTGGACTTTATTTTATTTTTATATAATCAGCTGAATGTGTGCGACATCGCCGAGCAGAGGAAACACTTCAGATGACTGCCTCACCCCTGGGAACAGCGCCCACGGGCACCGGCAGCCGCACTGCAAGGGGGTTCCTGGTCCTGGTCCTGGTCCTGGTCCTGGTCCTGGGCGTTTGTTGACATTAACAAAATCAGTCCACGGGCTGTCGGAGAGTTAGAACCTGCTCACACGTTAAAAAGAGAGACGGATGTGAAGGACGCAGGGAGGAGGAACAGAGGAGGAGGAGGAGAAAACAGGAGGAGGAGGAGGAGCAGGGGAAACAGAGGAGGGGCAGGGGAAACAGACGAAGGAAGTGTCTCTGAGAAAGTTGGATGACCTTTGACCTCCGGATGCCGCCGTCTCTCCTGGCGCCGATCCATCAGCAGCTAATGGAGATCTGAGCTAATGGAGGATGAAGACGGACGACTGTCCTCCTCCATCGTCTCCTCTTTGTTTCCCTTTCTGTCCTCCGTCCATCCCGTCGCCTCCTCTCTCTTTGACAGATGGCAGGTCATTGGCCAGTGTCACGGCGACTGATTGATGATTGGTCCCTTCAGGGAGCGCCAGTCATCCGGCTCATGTGATTGGCTCCGCGTCAGTTTGAGGGAAATCTCCACCTCCACTCGACAGAGCTACAGTTACACCCAAACCCCGAGACACAGACACAGAGACAGAGACAGAGGGAGACAGACAGAGACAGAAGAAGAAGGAGTTCAGGCCCAGCAGTCAGCAGGACCGGATCACATCTTTTTTGTACTAATACTTCACAGACCTGGAGGCATACATGACTGTCACTGTAATCTCAGAAACACGCAGCACAGATAAATGACATTTCTCCTCTGTGGGATCAAACCGAGCAGCTCGAAGGTTTCAGGAGAAATCCATAAAAATAATAAATATAGAATATTTAACCTGTGAAAAACATCTGAAAGAACGAAGACTAAGAAATGATCAGTGACGGGACGTCTCGCCACACCTGGACATCAGTTCATACCTGGACGTCCCTTGTCATGGCCAGGCACCATCATATCTAAAAGAACTCATAGAACCTTACTACCCCTCTAGAACACTGCGCTCTCAGGATGCTGGGTTCCTTGTGGTTCCCATAGTTTCCAAAAGTAGACTGGCAGCCAGAGCTTTCAGCTATCAAGCTCCTCTTCTGTGGAACAAACTACCTTTCTGGGTTCAGGAGGCAGACACGGTCACCACATTCAAGAGTAGACTGAAGACTTTCCTGTTTGATAGAGTTTATAGTCAGTGCTGGCTCAGGTCATGCTTTAGTTATGCTGCCATAGGACTACACTTCCCATGATGCACTGGGCTCTCCTCTTCCTTTTCTCCAGGTTTGTGTTGTGCAGAAGCTCAGGGCGGTCCGTGCAGCACTTCATACATCCTGTGTCTTTACAGCTGTCGGACGGTGACCCCGTGCATGAGGTCAGTCTGCACCGCTCACTTCACTGCATGGCTGCTCTGTAGTTCATGTGCAGCTGAGTGCTGCCACCTGGTGGAGCCAACTTTAGCTGACTGTGAATTCTGTGAAGCGCCCGTGAACATGGACAGGTGAACATGGCGGTGCATGTGATCAAGAAAACACGTCTGCTGCCGTCGTTTGAACAGTTACAGCTTTATTGAACAAAGTGTTAGAGGCACTTCAGCCAGCAGCACAGATACAGACGAGCTCTGCGTGGAGGCTGCAGGCAGACTGGAGGCCGGGTCACACGGGCACATGGTGGGTGGAGCGCTGATGGCGTCCCAATCGAGATAAAATAAGAGACCTGATCGCTGCTCGTGAGATGAAGCGCTGAGTCATCGTGGAGCTACAAATGACTGGACAGGTTAGAAGTCAACCACCATGACACATCCAATAACCTGCGACATGTCGGTGGGACCAGAGCAGGTATCAGTCCACAGTTACCTGCTCTCACTGAAGTTAGCCTAAGACACACACACACACACACACACTCAGAGTTTGGACTTGGCCTGGAAGAAGCTCATGACGGCGCTGAAACACTCGTCTGACTGCCAGCGCTCGATCAGACGCTCCACCTCTGCATCGTTCACCGAGTACAGACGATCCTTCTCCACCGACCGGACCAGCTGTTTGGACAGAGCCAGGGACTGACAGACAGACAGGCAGGCAGGCAGGGAGACAGGCAGGGAGACAGACAGGCAGGCAGGCAGGGAGACAGGCAGGGAGACAGACAGGCAGGCAGGGAGACAGACAGGCAGGCAGGCAGGGAGACAGGCAGGCAGGCAGGGAGACAGGCAGACAGGCAGGGAGACAGACAAGCAGGCAGGCAGGGAGACAGGCAGGCAGACAGGCAGGCAGGCAGGGAGACAGGCAGGGAGACAGACAGGCAGGCAGGCAGGGAGACAGACAGACAGGCAGGGAGACAGACAGGCAGGCAGGGAGACAGACAGACAGGCAGGCAGGGAGACAGGCAGGCAGACAGGCAGGGAGACAGGCAGGCAGACAGGCAGGGAGACAGACAGACAGGCAGGGAGACAGGCAGGCAGACAGACAGACAGACAGACAGGGAGACAGACAGGCAGGGAGACAGGCAGGGAGACAGGCAGGGAGACAGGCAGGGAGACAGGGAGACAGTCAGGCAGGCAGGCAGGGAGACAGGCAGACAGACAGGCAGGGAGACAGACAGACAGGCAGGCAGGCAGACAGGCAGGGAGACAGACAGACAGGCAGGCAGACAGGCAGGGAGACAGACAGACAGGCAGGCAGGCAGGCAGGGAGACAGGCAGACAGACAGACAGGCAGGCAGGCAGACAGGCAGGGAGACAGACAGACAGGCAGGCAGGCAGACAGGCAGGGAGACAGACAGACAGACAGGCAGGCAGACAGGCAGGGAGACAGACAGACAGACAGGCAGGCAGACGGGCAGGGAGACAGACAGACAGACAGGCAGGGAGACAGACAGACAGACAGATTTAGTTACTATAACGTGTTTTGTCACCTCGACACCTTCACACTTTATTCTACATGTGGAACGTGATGTTTCCTGTAGTTCAGCTGTATGACACGTGTGTGTGTGTGTGTGTGTGTGTGTACATTGGGAGGCAGCTTGGCGTAGGCCTTCAGTCTGGTCCAAACCTCCGACTGGAAGCTGCTGTCGGGGAAAACCTCGGTGACCAGCCCGAGCTGGCAGGCCTGGACCGCCGTCAGCTTCTTGTTGAACAGCAGCATCTCAGACGCCTGGAGGAGGTGATGTCATCACAGAGCAGACATGACATCATCAGGACAATGACCCCAAACACACCTCCATGGACCTCAATCACCTGACCTGAACCCAGCTGGGATGGTTCAGGATGAGTTGGACCAGCCGAATCTAAAACACCTTCCTTCATATCAGAACTGTGTGTGTGTGTGTGTGTGTGTGTGTGCATACCTTGGCGGCGCCCATTAATTTGGGGAAGGTGTAGGAGGAGCATCCTTCAGCGCTCTGACCCAGCTGACTGAACGGAGTGTGGAAAGAAGCCTGATGGAGAGTCTCTGATTAATGTTGTGATCTCAAACAAACACCTGGGGCAGGTGTACTGACGGAGTGTGTGTGTGTGTGTGTGTGTGTGTGTGTGTGTACCCTCTCTGTAGCATAGACCAGGTCAAAGAGTCCCAACACTGTGACCGAGACTCCCACTGCCGGTCCGTTCACCACGGCGACCAGAGGTTTGGGGAAGTCGATGTAGGCCTTCACGTACTTCCTGTAAAGACGACACACGGATTCATTCGTCTGTCGGCCATGCTGAAATCTAAGACGTTAATATGTGTGGACATGGTCTATGTTAGCAGGGCCTTCTGGACATCTCTGCCCGGGAATGTTCTGCTCCTCCTGGAGGATCCTGAGGCGTTCCCGGGCCGGATGGGATATATAATCCCCCCAGAGTTCTGGTTCTGCCTGGAACACCTCCACAGGATGCTGAACCACCTCAGCTGGCTCCCGTCTACAGCTCCTGACCTGAGCGACGCCGCGGACACTCATCGGTGAGGAAACGATGATGCCATGTTTTTACTCCTGTTCCTGTCAGTGTGTGTGGGTCCACTCTGCGCTCTGCCTTCAAGTCTCAGGTCAGTCAGTTTACTCGAAGCCAGTGTGTCAGTCAGTCCATCACCTGAGCAGATCTCCACCACGCTTGGCCATCTCCTCCACCCCTCCCTCTGGGATCTTGGTGAAGTTGGTCAGGTCGTTCCCACTGCAGTAAAAATCACCAGCACCTGGAGGAAGACGTTCAGACATGTTTTGCTGGAGGCGAGCCTGTGTAAAGTCACACACCAACTGTTTGACTGATGCTGGTGAAACTGAATCAGATTTTATGGAGAACATGTTTCCTGGTTTCCCCTCAGCTGACACTGGTTCATCACTTTATCTTTGTTACATGAATACAAACACAAGTGTGTGTGTGTGTGTGTGTGTGTGTGTACCAGTAAAGACGGTGATGACTGAGCTGTCTTTAGCTGCCTGCTCCAGAGCTGCAATAATCTCGTTGTACATCTGAGAGGAAACAGACATTAAGAGTGAACACACTGACGATCAGTGAAGTTACACTAATGTAATGTACACTAAGGTTCCAGCAGGTGACCCGTCGGTTCCTCTAGTAATTCATGTTAAAGCAGCCGGAGCAGCAGCACAGTCCTCGTATCAGCTGCCTCGGACACAGTCAACCATCTCGTCCTCCTCTCTTACCTGACAGAGCCTCGTTCAGTGTCTCCTGGCTTGGACAGCTGTCTCATCGCCTCACCACAGGTGTGCCTCAGGGCTCAGTGCTGGGGCTCCTTCTATTTGCTCTCTACACCACCTCCTCGGGTCCAGTTATCCACATTAAGTTCAAAGCACTAATGCTCAACTACTACCTGAGCGTCCTCATACAGACACGTTACCTCCTCAGGTGAGCGACGCCTGGCGAGGCCACCCGTACGCTCAGGACAGTCCTGAGTCCTCTACCTTCACAGACCTCCTGCAGACCTCCTGCAGACCTCCTGCTCTGCAGAGAGGACCTCCTCTACAACACTAACACTTCTTGTCACACTGTTCTGTGATTCTGGGACCTGTAGTATTTAACCGTATTCAACCAGGACTCTGAAGGATCGGACCTTTAAAGCGCTGACAGTGTTCACATCTTCAGGGTCTGTGAAGCTGCGTTCTCTCCAACAGGGGGCGACTCCGCTGGCTGCAGCCGTAGAGTCTTATGGAGAAATTAGTCGTCCAGCTCGACACACCAAGCTCAGAATCTGGACTCAGGTGTGATCGGCACCTGAGAGCTGACAGGAAACTAGCTCCATGCTCTGCCCATATACGGTCAAATGTCCACAATGACAAACATTCTCACACACACACACACACACACACACACACACACACACCTCAGTAGTGATGGCGTTTTTCTTGGCTGGTCGGTTCAGTTTGATGGTGGTGATGTCATCCTCCGTGGTGACCAATAGCGTCTCGTATGTGGTCCCGCTCCCGGCAGGCTGCGCCGACACCTGGGCGGAGCTCCCACCTTCTGCTGCCACGAGGGAGCCAATCAGGTCGCAGTACTGCTGCCTGGCTTCATCCTGAGTGACAGTTGGAGTTCATGTTGAAGTACATGTATATATGTGTGTGTGTGTGTGTGTGTGTGTGTGTGTGTGTGTGTGTGTGTGTCGTGACCTCGGGGACGATCACCTGACTCAACAAACTGTCCAAACACAAACTAGAGAGCGACCACAGATCCACGTCATACCTGAGGTATGGAGCCCAGAGATTTCCACGCGTCCCATTTCACCTTGTTGACAAAGTCCAGCATGCCTGGCTTGGGAGTGTTGCAGGGACCCTGAGTGGCCTGCAGGAGGAGGAGGAGGGGGAGGAGGAGGAGGAGGAGCAGGAGGAGGAGGGAGAGGGGGAGGGGGAGGGGGAGGGGGAGGAGGAGGAGAAATGTTAATAAACATGGACACACAGATAATATTCCAGCACAGAGTGGTCAAAAATGAAAAGGCTGAAAGTACAAGTCATCATCATCATCGTCATCGTCATCATCATCATCGTCATCATCATCGTCATCATCGTCATCATCATCATCGTCCTCATCGTCATCATTATCGTCATCATCATCATCATCGTCATCATCGTCGTCATCATTATCGTCATCATCATCGTCGTCATCATCATCATCGTCGTCATCATTATCGTCATCATCATCATCGTCATCATCATCATCGTCATCGTCATCATCATTATCGTCATCATCATCATCGTCATCATCATCATCGTCATCGTCATCATCATCATCATCATCGTCATCATCGTCATCATCATCATCGTCATCATCGTCATCGTCATCATCATCGTCGTCATCATTATCGTCATCATCATCGTCATCATCATCGTCATCATCATCGTCGTCATCGTCATCGTCATCATCATCATCGTCATCATCGTCATCGTCATCGTCATCATCATCATCATCGTCATCATCGTCATCATCGTCATCGTCTTGTCTTTCAGTCTGGATTTAAAACTGAATCAGCCTGTAGTTTTCAGATCTGTGTTTAACAGAGGAGGTCTGCAGGTTTGCTGTGATGAGCCGTGAAGGACGGCGTGCCTGACAGTCCAAACTCAGGGTGTGCTGACGCGCTGTGTCAGGCAGGACGGCCTCACCTGTTTGAACAGAGCGTAGATCTTCAGTTTGACCTCGTTGCCCGGGTCGTTCTTCAGCGTCGACAGTTTGCTCTTGGCCTGCTCGAACTGCTCCACCGTCGCACCTGCACACACACACACACACACACACACACACACACACACACACTCCAGTTTGAGTGTTTCACTTGTTCCAAAGTTCAGCACAGACATGAGCAGTCTGTACTGAGAAAGAGCAGCATCACTTCATACTGACGCCTCTGAAGGAGATAGGAAAGGAAGCACTACGGCTCCTTTCCTTAACATGTCGGGGCGGACCGACGGCCTCTCAGCTGATCACTCATTCATCTCAGAGCCACACATTGACACATCTCAGCTGTGACCATTTAAATTGAACTATATTAATGTTCGTCTGTTCAAAATACCCAACAGGTGTGTCACACCTTCTCCTTCACATCACAGCAGACGAACACCCTGCAGCACAGACTCACCCTTCCTCGGAGCCGCTGTGGTGTGGAGCCGCAGGCTGGGAGAGGACGCCCCGACCAAGCTGCTGACAGAGAAGAACAAACACCACAGCGTCACGTCACACAGCCAACGTCAGCTGTACCAACCTGCTGATAACCAACGCTCCCTCACAGCTGCTACAAACAACGCCAAGGTCGCCATGGCGATACAGGAAGTTACTCTGACTCTCCAGTAATCCATTACTTTGAAAGTTTGGTGGCAGATTCAGGTTACAGAATATGTCACTGCTATATATTATTGTTTATGATCGTTGTTGTCCTGATCCTTTCCCAGACCTCTGGATCTGACCCAGCTCCTCCTGTTCAGCAGGTCAAAGGACTGATGGAGCAGATGGAGGTTCACCTCCACCTGTCAAACTGGAGCAAAGGTCACGGCTAGCACGGCTAACTGCAGCTGTGTTTGTGTCGCTGGCACAGCCCCTTCTGTTACCAATAATTAAATTAATTAATACTAATTAACACTAATAACAGCCCGTGCCTTGATCTGTGTGAGGACTTCGCTGCCTCTCGTGATGCTGCCTTGTTAGCTTATTCAACGACCGTTCATTTGTTAGCAAGCGGCTAGCAACTAGCCGGTGTTTCGGTTAAACGAGTGACCGTGTTATCTGGTGTCTGTTAGCCGAACCCGTCTGTGGTCGTCGTGCTGCGCATTCGGCTAGCCGTCACCAGATAACACGGTCACACGTTAAACCGAAACACCGGCAATCCTTCACGTCGTTAAGTTCAGTTCAAACAGGTTCAAACAGGTTCAAACTGCTCCTCGAGCCCACAGCCTCACTTTACCACCGTCACCTTCTTAAGCTGACGAAGCGCCACGGAGCGGAGAACCTCAGTGCGACGCCGGCCATCTGGAGCCAGAGTCCGGGGTCCGAAGAGCGGGAGGGCGGGCTGAGGGTACGGAAGAGCAGCTAACTAGCTTAGCCAAGTGCTGTACTACTGCGCATGCGCAGGCTCTCAACAAAGATGAAAAGGAGGTGAGATGGTTCACTCGAAGCACGCGACGTATTTACAGAAGGATGGCGCGAGTCTGACGTGACGTGGACATTTACAGCGTATTCACATGTACAGGTGTGAACGTGTGTGTACAGGCATGTATGCACACACACATGCATGTCCTGGACTCTGCCATGTCTGCCTGTGCTACGTGCGGTGACTGTGACGTCATTCGTTCACCTGCGCAGCCTCACACCGCACACAGGCCTCCACATTTGTAGTTCTTTCTCATGTTTGTAGAAACATTTGACTTTTTACTTTTCATGTTTGTAGCTGTATAAACGTTTTATTTCTGTGTTCATGCAGTGTGTGTGTAGATGTTTAGCATGAGTTCACGTAACACAGGTATATATTTATTTTCTATGTAAATGTTTGATTCAGACCTGCGCATTAGGCGGCCCGCGGGCCACATCCGGCCGTTGGCTGTACCTATTCGGCCCGCGCGAGGTTACCCAGAAGTTAGAAATCAGTGCTTTTATTTTGAAGGCGATTTACGTCCATACGTGCGTGCGCACCTGGCTGCTCAGAAACGCGCTGCACAGGTAAGTTGTTGCTAAATGGAATCTCGCGCTAAAAGAGAAAAGCTGACTCAGCATGTTTGTTTGCATGTGTCAGCATTTTTAACAAGAGCAGAGGACACCTCTGAGCCTGGAATGACCAAGGAATTCAAGGAAACTGAGGAGCAGGCACCTCCCCTCTCTCTGTCTGTCTCTCTCTGCCTGCCTGTCTGTCTCTCTCTCTCTGCCTGCCTGTCTCTCTCTACCTGCCTGCCTGTCTCTCTCTACCTGCCTGTCTGTCTCTCTCTGCCTGTCTGTCTGTCTCTCTCTCTCTGCCTGCCTGTCTCTCTCTACCTGCCTGCCTGTCTCTCTCTACCTGCCTGTCTGTCTCTCTCTGCCTGTCTGTCTGTCTCTCTCTCTCTGCCTGCCTGTCTCTCTCTGCCTACCTGTATCTCTCTGCCTGTCTGTCTCTCTCTCTGCCCATCTGTCTCTCTCTCTCTGCCTGTCTGTCTCTCTCTGCCTGCCTGTCTGTCTCTCTCTGCCTGTCTGTCTCTCTCTCTGCCCGTCTGTCTGTCTCTCTCTGTTCACTGTGAATCTGTAAAGTTCACTGCATTTAAAAAACAACACAGTTTGAACTCAGTCATTTATAGAGAGATACGCCCATAAACACACCATGACACACACACACACACAGTCATGTGATTTCCTGTAAGAGCAGAGCAGGGAGGGAACGTTAGTGCTGAAGTTTGTCAGACGGAGCAGAAGGTGGAGCAGAAGGTGGAGCAGTGCAGGCTGAGGCACGGTGAGTGTTTTTTCCTGTCAAAGTCTCTGAGACAGTTTTCTGTCTGTGGACTGTCGAGGAAAGAAATGTTGGAATGAAGTCGATTCATCTGTGACACACAGTGTGTGTGTGTGTGTGTGTTCTTGATTCTTGTGCTGTGAGCTCACAGTCAGTGAAACTTGTTTCAGCTCTCAGACTGACTGAAGTCCAGAAGATGGAGGAAGAGGAGGACAGAGCAGAGTCTGCAGGATCCAGCTGTCTGTCTGTGAAGAGTGACCGGTCCAAAGAAGAACCTGGACCCTCAGACACAAAGTAAGAGACAGTTTTTACTGTAAACTGACCTGATGAAGACGATGATGAAAAGATTTATATTGATGACAGTGTCGTCCAAATCTGGATCTCTGTCAGCAACAGTCAACAAATCATCTGAGTGATAAAGAAATGTCTTCACAGAGAGAGGAAGAGGAGTCATGTTCCTGTGGAGGAGCAGCCGTCCTGCTGTGTTTGGTGTCAGGACGTCCTGAAGGATCCGGTCTCTACCAGCTGTGGACACTGGTTCTGCAGACACTGCATCAGCTCATACTGGGACCAGTCTGCTTCATCAGGAGACTCCTCCTGTCCCCAGTGTGCAGAAAGATCCAGAAGTAAGGACCAGGACCATCATGGTTTGGTTTAGTGGGAACTGGACTTCATAGTGAGGGAATGTCAAGCCGATAGGCAGTAGACATGGACGGGGTGTTTGGATGTAGGCTGAGCCTGAGCTGTTCACAGCACAGTGGACAAGAACCAGTGACATGAATCATTGATGTTCAACCATTTAACTGACTGATTTCAAACTTCTGTCTCTGTTTCAGTGAGTGGTGGTCTGCAGGAGGTTTTAGATGAACATAAGATCAGTCTGAAGACGAGATGTGAACGTGTGACTGAAGGAAGTGATGAAACAGGAAGTGGAACCCTCCTCAACAGGATCTACACTGAGCTCTACATCACAGAGGGACAGAGTGAAGAGGTTAATACCCAACATGAGGTGAGGCAGCTTGAGACAGCTTCCAAGAAGAAGGAGACCCTCCATGACACTCCCATCAAATGCCACGACATCTTTAAAGCCTTACCTGACCAACAGAGACACATCAGAGTCGTTCTGACCAACGGCGTCGCTGGCGTTGGAAAAACCTTCTCAGTGCTGAAGTTCACTCTGGACTGGGCAGAGGGCTCGGAGAACCAAGATGTCAGTCTGGTGGTTCTGCTCTCGTTCAGGGAGCTGAACCTGATCAAAGATGAGCGGTTCAGTCTTCTCACGCTGCTCCATGTTTTCCATCCAACATTACAGAAGGTCACAGCAGAGAAGCTCGCTGTCTGTAAACTTCTGTTCATCTTTGACGGCCTGGATGAAAGCAGACTTTCACTGGATTTCAAGAAGAAGAAGGTCGTGTCTGATGTCACACAGGAGTCATCAGTCAGCGTGCTGTTGACAAGCCTCATCAAGGGGAACCTGCTTCCCTCGGCTCTCATCTGGATAACTTCCAGACCTGCAGCAGCCAATCAGATCCCTCCTTCACGTGTTGACAGGGTGACAGAAGTACGAGGCTTCACTGACGCTCAGAAGGAGGAGTACTTCAGGAGGAGAGTCAGTGATGAAGATCTGTCCAGCAGAATCATCTCACACATCAAGACCTCCAGGAGCCTCCACATCATGTGTCTGATCCCAGTCTTCTGCTGGATCACTGCTACAGTTCTGGACCACATGTTGACCACAGACCAGAGAGGAGAGCTGCCCAAGACCCTGACTGCCATGTACTCACACTTCCTGCTGGTTCAGACAAAGAGGAAGAAGAAGAAGTACGATGAAGGACATGAGACGAGTCCACAGGAGCTGACGGAGGCTGACAGGGAAGTTCTTCTGAAGCTGGGGAGGCTGGCGTTTGAACAGCTGGAGAAAGGAAACATCATGTTCTACCAAGAAGACCTGGAGCAGTGTGGTCTGGATGTCACAGAGGCCTCGGTGTACTCAGGAGTTTGTACAGAGATCTTCAAAAGAGAGAGTGTGATCTTCCAGAAAACAGTCTACTGCTTTGTTCATCTGAGCGTTCAGGAGTTTCTGGCTGCAGTCTACCTGTTCCACTGTTACACCAACAGGAAGACAAAGGTACTGGAGGACTTCTTGGGGAACAACTGCCATCATTTATCCCTGGATGTGTTCCTGATGAAGGCCATGCAGAAATCCCTTGAAAGTAAAAATGGTCACCTGGACCTGTTTGTTCGCTTCCTTCATGGCCTCTCTCTGGAGTCCAACCAGAGACTCTTAGGAGGCCTGCTGGGTCAGACAGACAACAGTCCAGAAATCATCCAGAGAGCCATCAACAACCTGAAGGAGATGAACAGTGATGATATCTCTCCTGACAGAAGCATCAACATCTTCCACTGTCTGATGGAGATGAACGATGACTCAGTCCATCAGGAGATCCAAGAGTTCCTGAAGTCAAAGAACAGATCAGAGAAGAAACTCTCTGTGATCCACTGCTCAGCTCTGGCCTACATGCTGCAGATGTCAGAGGAGGTTCTGGATGAGTTGGACCTGAAGAAGTTCAACACATCAGGGGAGGGACGACGGAGACTGATTCCAGCTGTGAGGAACTGCAGAAAGGCTGAGTAAGTCCAGATGTGATGAACATTATGACTCAGCAGATCAGTAGTTCAGCTCTTCAGATGTTCACAATCTAAAATTCAAGTGTTCCACTTGTTTATTACATAAACTGTGTCTCCGGTTTCTCACAGATGTTCTTGAGCTGTGAGAACATCAAATGTAGATCTTCAGTTGGTTGTTTGTAGCTGTGGAGTTAATGAAGACAGTTTTCTGTTTCTTTCCAATGACTGTTACATTCTCCAGTTTTTTCTGTGTCGTCCTTTGGGTGATGGAGGCGACATGCAAACCTGGTCAAACACATGAAGGACTTCAGAGGTCGTGGCTGAAGTTCCCTCACAGCAGCATTTGATCACAGCATGTAGCAGTATTTAGCAGTTATCAGTCATATTACCTGAGCAGCTCCTGTGATGTTTTACCACGATGCTGACAAGTTTTCATTTTCCAGAGAGTTCTGAAGCTCTACAGAGCTGCTTTCATTGCTGCCGTAGTGTTCACGGTGAGCACAGAGGATGTTAGGGGATGAAGGAAACAAACCGCTCCAATGAAAGCTTCTAATTAACATCTTTAAATCAGATGAGACTCGTTCTGTCCTCTGTAGCTGCTCTGTACAGATTCTGTTGTCTTTAAAGAGATCTATCTTATTTTCACAGAATGACACAGAATCTTTATTTCTCTTCAACGTTTTGTCCAGACAACAAATAAACTAGTTTAATCTTCTTCATGAAGATATTAACCACGTGTCGACCAATCACAGTGAGGATAAATACCAAAACATGACGATGATTCAGATGAAAAATAAAAGAATTCAACTTTAATTGTTCATTCATTGTCCTTGTGCTGAACATAATGCAGCCATCTGTCATCCACACACTATTTATTTGTATTCATATTTCATCATGTGCAGGTCGTATGCTGTCAGGAGGTTTATTTTTATTTCAGTGGTTTTCTAACCAAGATGGTCTCGTGCTAACTTTGTGCAGACAGACATGGGATCTGCTGACTGACAGACTGTGGAAGCCTGAATGTAACTTCATCTGTAAGACTGAAGCTAAACAAAGACTAAACATCTGCAGATATGAGAGCGAGCGATGAGAATTATAGTTTCATGTCAAACACGGTGAGATAAGACCAGCTGAACCACTGATGTGAAGAACAAATGTCCATCAAAGCAGGAAATGTTCAACTGTTTCCTCATCAAATGCATGAAGTAAATATGAAGTGTCCTCTGTCATAGTAACATATTTTCTAATATTTGTTTCATCACAGACTTTCTGACTGTAAACTCTCAGAGACTCACTGTGACGTCGTGGCCTCAGCTCTGAAGTCCAACCCCTCCCATCTGACAGAGCTGGACCTGAGCAGGAACAGCCTGAAGGATTCAGGAGTGAAGCTGCTGTCTGCTGGACTGGAGAGTCCAAACTGTAGACTGGAGTCTCTGAGGTCAGTGCACTGCTTATCAGTGATGGAATAACAGCGGTATAAGTAACAGAGTTACTTTTCAGTAACGAGTAATCTATTTGATTACTCTTCCCATCATTATAACGCTGTTACTGTTACTGCCAAAGAATGCGGCGCGTTACTCTGACTGAAGGCAGCTGGTTTTCATCAGACCATCTGTCTTGCTCCTCCTTCCTTGGTGAGGGCGGAGACAATCACATAAATGATGACGATTGGCTGAGGTTGAGTAAAATGTGTTGGGCGCGTGTGGCTTACACAAACTGTCAGACACACAGAGACACAGGACATTCACGAGTCACAGAGAAACAGGAAGTCTTCTTTAAATGAAGTATAGACATGACTTTGCCTTCCAACAAATAAAGGGAACGAGTGTAACCGTGAAATGCTCATTATGTCCTGGAGACAAACACGATATAAACATAGTAATTATAATATCTACAATAATCCACGACACTTGTATTATAATAAGTGACCATTTCATTATAATATTCAGATTTATCATAAATAACTGAACACATGTATTTTACATTCTGTTCATTTCAGCATTTAAAAAATACTTGAAAGAAACAATAGTTACTTTTCAAAGTAACTAGTTACTTTTAGAATTTATAATGCAGTAACTACTTTAGTTACTTTATGTAGTTTTTCTTGTGTATATTTTCAATTCAGATCCCACCTGAGGTTTAAAATTGTTGGTTCAAAGAGAGAGAGAGGTTGAGCTGCACATTTCAAACCTGAACACATCTGATTGGATCATAAATGGATTTTTATCAACATCATTTATTCTTTATTCAGGTTGAGGAGCTGCAGGTTGTCAGAGATCAGCTGTGCTTCTCTGGCCTCAGCTCTGAAGTCCAACCCCTCCCATCTGAAAGAGCTGGACCTGAGCTACAACTACCTGCAGGATTCAGGAGTGAAGCTGCTGTGTGATTTTCTGCAGAGTCCACACTGCAGACTGCAGACTCTGAGGTCAGTTCACTGACTCTGTTACTATTGTAGATCTGATGTTTCATTAACAATTGAAGCTAATTTATGTTCAGACATAACTTCCATCCATAAAGTTGTAAATGTCCTTTTGTTCATATTTTCATGTTTGTTGTATTAAATTTAGTCTGCAGTCACAAAGACTTGTGTTTCTTAAAGAAACTGTAGAAAATGTCTGTTAGTGGTTAAAGTCAATGAATGTTTAGAATTGTTGGTAAATGGTCACATCTGTATACAGAAGATCCTCTGAACTCAGATTTGACTGAAAGGATCAAGTTTACTTGTTGAAGTGGAAATATTACACACACACACACACACACACTGGATGGTTGTCTGAATGTTGTGCTGACGTTTGGCTGATGTCTGTAGAAGGCTGACATTATGATGATCCACAATAACACAATGACAAAGTCACTCTGCTCATGTTAGAGAAAAGCTCATTGATTAGGACATAGTAATGTTGAGCTGCACATTTCAAACCTGAACACATCTGATTGGATCATAAATGGATTTTTATGAACATCATTTATTCTTTATTCAGATTGAAGAACTGCAGGTTGTCAGAGATCAGCTGTGCTTCTCTGGCCTCAGCTCTGAAGTCCAACCCCTCCCTTCTGACACAGCTGGACCTGACCTACAACAAGCTGCAGGATTCAGGAGTGAAGCTGCTGTGTGATTTTCTGACCAGTCCACACTGCAGACTGCAGACTCTGAGGTCAGTTCACTGACTCTGTTACTATTGTAGATCTGATGTTTCATTAACAATTGAAGCTAATTTATGTTCAGACATAACTTCCATCCATAAAGTTGTAAATGTCCTTTTGTTCATATTTTCATGTTTGTTGTATTACATTTAGTCTGCAGTCACAAAGACTTGTGTTTCTTAAAGAAACTGTAGAAAATGTCTGTTAGTGGTTAAAGTCAATGAATGTTTAGAATTGTTGGTAAATGGTCACATCTGTATACAGAAGATCCTCTGAACTCAGATTTGACTGAAAGGATCAAGTTTACTTGTTGAAGTAGAAATATTACACACACACACACACACACACACGATGTCTGTAACAGAATGACATTCACTAGCAGGGACCACGCCACAACAGTGTGATTTAAAGGCTTCATGGACACAAGTTTAGAGTCTGATCATTTTCACTGTTCATGAGAGATAACTGCTCTGTGTGTTTATTCCTGGGTGACAGAACGATGATGGCTCCACCTGAAAAACACAAAGAAGGTGAGTAAAAGGCCACTGGAACATCTTAAAGCAACATAAACTGTTATTAAGACATAACTGGAAGATTGGCTGCTATGTGCTTCATGGTACTGATTAATCCACCTGCGGTGGTCTTAGCTTGGTATTATGGTCATTTCCAACTCTGTATGTTTTAAGTTTCTATATTGAACTTTTTCACAACCATAAAATCACTTTCTGCGAGACATCCTGAATCTCCTCCAAAAACTTGAAGAGTATTCCAGAGCAGAGTGGTCAAATAACAAACGGAGCGGGTGGATGGTCGCGTCCGTGTACTTGGTGGAGTACACGGTGGAGTACTCGGAGAAGATGACCAGTTAAAGAAACCTTTGACGAGCTAATGTCAGATCAGCTGTTGGGAAACTTTTGTTCAGAGCAGTCTGAAGAGATTTCTGCTCACAGGGATTACTTTTACATGTGTTTACCTCATTATATGAAACTCTGGCCATGTTTAATATTGTAACATTATATAAATGACAGAGAGGAAGGGAGAGGATTATAGGTCCCCTTTAATCATGACTCTGCTTGGTTTTATTAAACTTTATTGGAGGGTTTGTCAGTAGATAACAACAGGGGGACAAAGACCTGCTGCAAAGGGACCTGGCCAGCCTTGAACTGGGGGCGTTGCTGTTCCAGGTTTATGAATGTTGGGTCACCAGGACGTCCAAAAGTGCAAACTCATGTGCTGCGTCTTCTTCTCCATCAGATCCGTCCACATCCATCACAGACCTGGATGTGTCTGAAGACAGCAGAGAGAAGAGAGGCGATGAAGAGGATCGGCTTGTTTGTGGAGAGCCTCTCAATAGAAATGTCAGTGATCAGACTAGTTAGTAAATTCTACTTCTATTAAACCACTAGCTGCTGTCCAGCGTAGTCCTGTAGGCTTCATTTGTGCAGGATAATTTCACTGAACAAAAATAATTATTTAGTCCTCTTGGTGAGGGATAATGAAGTGATGGATAAATGTCAGGGAGTGCACACAGAGCAGAAAGTGAAGCAGCGCTGTCACCTGTCACCTGTCACCTGTACATAACTGGGAGGGTTGGGTCACGTCCTGCTCCCATCTCAGTGTGTTCTAATGAATTCTCCGCTCCAGTTTAATTCACTCATTTTGTGCCTTTTTCAATTTTAGGAGAAGTTCACACCTGAACTGCTGACTGAGTCTGGACAGACGTCATACAGGTAACCAAACCAGAAAATACAGGTGACTTCAACCTGTGATTCCACTTTAAAGGGATAGTCTGTACATTTTGAAGTGTGGTTGTATCAGATACTTGATGAATTGTCACTGTAGATCCCAGCACAGGAGCAGAGCGATGAACTGCTGAGACTTTACCAGTCCAGCAGACAGCAGCTTTCTTTAGCACTAACCGTAGAACTTCTCTGGTCCTATGCAAAAGCCCAACTGCCACAAGAAACACCAGGAATGGACCTTAGACCATTCAGGAGTTGATCATTTCCTGTCTGCCAACGCGACCTCTGAAAAACACAACTGTCACGTTGAGGTTAACTTTAGATGAAGCACACCTGTCGATTCCTGGTGAGGACCTCGTGGAGCTGATTGAGAGAATGCAGAATCATCTTGAATCATCTAAATCTTCCATTCGTGTCCTCTTCGAGTCCTGCAGGGCGTCCTTCTTGTCCTTCATGAGGAAAAGTTCAGTTCTCTCTGTGAAAGATGTGAAACTGAAGTCGCTGTCGCTCCCGACAGTTTGAATTTCTGTCTGATGGGTTGTTGTTCGACGTGCAGGCTGAGGACGGTCAGATGGAGTTCAGAGTTCAGACTTAAGACAAATGAAAACTCTAGTCTGCACGTCTTAACTCAGATCATGTGTGTAATCAGCCTTCTGTGTCCTACAGGTTCAGGTGTCCTGGTCCAGGTGTGTTCCAGTGTGCTTTCACTGACATGGTGTTTGTTGTAAGTCGGAAGGCGGTGCTGTGGTACAAGACTGTTCAATGGGATCACAGCCTCCTCCAATC
This sequence comes from Nibea coibor, assembly GCA_023373845.1. Lineage (NCBI taxonomy): Eukaryota > Metazoa > Chordata > Actinopteri > Sciaenidae > Nibea > Nibea coibor. The sequence continues at coordinate 463,247 of CM041736.1, read as the reverse complement.
AGCTGGAAGGACGGCTGCAGGGCTGCTGTTCGATGTCAAATGTCCAGAGGATGCTGCTGTCCGTCAGCTCCACCTGCCACACTGTGAAATCATGGATGGTGAGAACATTATTGTGCTTTGTGAGGGCAGAGTTTGTTAGAGTAACCATCAGACTCTAAAGTCGTGTTAGTGAATCTGCAACTATTTAGATTCTTGATTTAACATTTAAGTTACTTTGGACAAACCTGGACTAAATGATTCAAATATTTATTGAACAAAGTTGATCGATAATAAAATTAAAAGATTTCATGATACGAGCAGGAATTTTGTCCCATTGCTTCTTCCAGGCTCGGTAATTCCCCTCTCCAGATCTTCCAGTATTTTCTTTCCATTCCGACGTTACATTTTTCTGCTTTAACCATTCTTTTGTCTCTCTGCATGGCCACCTTTTGTTGAGCATCGGTTTATGAACAGATACTCTGACACTGTGCTGTACAATTTGCTGATACAGCCCAGAATTCATTGTCAATGGTCGCCCTGAGGCACCAAAGCAGCCATGACCACCGTGCTTCACAGATGAGATGAGGTTCTTATCCTGGAATACCAAACATGATGTTTCTCATTCAAACTGTTGGATTTCCTCCATTTGTACACTGTCTGCCTGACAGCTGCCTGCTGAAGGACTTCCTCTTTAGAAGCTGGTGACCACGGCACGCTTCATCAAGCTTTGTGGTGAAGAGCAGTGGCTTTATATTCCTTCAATAGGACAGGAAGAGCTCAACTCACGACTCATTTCCAGCAGCACTGTTTACTAAAAAGCTGTTTGTGAGTCTTCACTTCTTTAGCATAGTTTCATTTCTTCTCGGTTTGAACTGGTATGAATTATCTAGACCTGGTTCCACAGGCTCGATCAGTTATTCCCTGTAGGCCTCACAGAAGTCCTGACATGGAAAGAGTCTGTACTGCGACAGCATGGACACAGTTGTGTTCAGTGTGTAACATTACACTGAGGTTGCCGTCAGACACGTAACAGCTCTTTGCTTTCACAGCTCTGCTGCCTGATGGTCTGCTGTCTGTCGTCCACATCACTGATGATGGGATGAGCGTCCTCGAGCCGCTGAAGATCACAGACTCTCATGTGGTTGTCGAAGTCTGTCACCTCTCTCTCTTTGGCCTGGTCTGGGATCTTGTTCAGAGGTTGTGGACGAAACCAGTTATAGGCCAAGTTCTGCTGTTCCTCGGGCCACCAAACCAAAGAACAGAGAGGCAAAAACTCGACGTTCATCTCCTGCCGTGTAACGTCGATCTGAACGAGGTAAACTTCATGTTACAGCCGTCAGTCCAAATTTGTCTCATCACAAGTTGACAATTTGTCTTAAACAACAGTCAGGTGCCCACATGAACACTGAACAGCCGCGTTCCTGTAAGGATCCTCAGGTTCAGAGGAAGGAAGTAATGCAGGAGAAAGTCCACAGTCCTGTTAACATGAAGCTTCAGCAGTCAGTCAAATCAAGGGGAGGTCTTCTCCAGTTTCAAATCAAATCAAATCAAATTTTATTTGTATAGCCCAAAGTCACAAAACACATTTTGCCTCAGAGGGCTTTACAATCTGTACAGATTCAGTCTTTTCAGGACAAAAAGTTGTTTCTGTCAGTCACTGCAGCTCAACAGAGAAACAACGAGAGTGATGTATGAAGGTTTCAAATGATTGATGATGATGATCATGATGTTTCTTAAGGTCAAGCAACAGCAGCAACCTTACAAGATCGTCAAGAGCATTACTTACTGCAGACTCATCCCAGAACAGTCTTACACTGTTCACTGTCCTCAGGCCATCAAAATACAGCCCAAGGTGAGTTTCCAAAGTCTTTGTTGTAACATGCTGACATTCGTAGCACATACTGACACTTTGCTTTTCAGAAAGCAGATTTTTACCTGCAGTTTGGACCAAATTACCGACCAACGTTTGAGATCCGCCTGCCGACAAACACAGAAGAAGTGACTGTAACAGTCAAAGACCAAACACAGGCGGAGGTCTGGGAGAACGACGTGGATCTGACCGGTAAAGTCTTCCTCCACCTGATAGAATAACAGTCATTCATTGATGCGAGGTCATTCTTACTCCATGTCACGTGTCAAAGTGTGCTCAGACAGGAAGCAGCAGCAGTTTTCACCTGATGGACCGTTGTGTTTATTCGTAGCAGCTCTCCGTTCGCTGTAATCAAACCAACAACAAAAATGAAGCTTCAGGATGAGCGGGGACATTTTCTTTGCATCACATCTAACTGCAGCTTTACACTTTGTGCTGTGCATGAACCCAGTCAGAGGTCCGTGTCACTGAACAGCAGTGTTTGTTCTGCTCGTCCTTTAGATCCTGCTCAACGTGAAGAGCCACCGAGGCCTCAGAGTGACTCACCGCAGAGACTGGAAGCAGTTTGGTCAGAGTTTGTCGATTCAGTGTCCGACCCTGTTCTAAACCAGCTGCTGGATCGACTTCGGCGACACGGCATTATAAACCAAGAAGAAATGGATTCAACCAGAACCAGAACCAGGGCTGACAAGGCTCGAGACGTGTTGACCATGGTGGTGAACAAAGGAGCAGAAGCCAGTTCCTGCCTGATCGAGGACTTGAGACGGTTGGATCCATCCGTTTCCAGAAAGCTGAATTTGAGCTGAAGTCCAAACGAGACTCTGCGAACGAAACGGGATGAAATCGACGTCTGTAGATCAAAATAATATCCAGTGCTTCGTAACTTTTTACTTTCTGACAAATCCTGAATCAGTTTAATGCAACTGATGATTCTGAAGCTACGGACAAATAAAAAAACCTTCATCACATTTTATGTCACACTGTGTCGCAGTCTGTGGTTTGTCAGTTCTTTTGTTTTGTTCTGTACTTTTATTTCACTGTGTAACAAAGATGAACTGTGAAAAAGTTAATTTAACTGAATTTCTTTAATATTTTCTTCTGTTAATCAGTAAATCATGTTTGTAACCATGACTACAGCTGTACTCGAGTATTTACTCTGATTACATTACTTCTGATCAATCATCATCCAGGTCACAGCAGCAGACCCAGCAGCAGCTAATATCACTGACTAGTCCAGCAGCAGTCAGCCCAGCTCGGCGTCTGTCTTTCAGCCTTTTATTTCACCAAGCTCTCACCAACCACTAAAAGTCAGTCCCAGATTTACTCTTGTCCGGCGGCTTCTTGCTCGCTCACTCTCTCCTTTTCTCTTCTTAGCTTCCTCCGTCAGCGTCCTCTTCACTCTCTGCTCCTCTGCCATCATGTGCAGCTAACAGCAGCTAACATACTGAGCCAACATGAGCTAACAGCAGCTAACAGACTGAGCTAACAGCAGCTAACAGACTGAGCTAACATGAGCTAACAGCAGCTAACAGACTGAGCTAACAGCAGCTAACATGCGCTAACAGCCGCTAACAGACTGAGCTAACATGAGCTAACAGCAGCTAACAGACTGAGCTAACATGAGCTAACAGCAGCTAACAGACTGAGCTAACATGAGCTAACAGCAGCTAACAGACTGAGCTAACATGAGCTAACAGCAGCTCCAGCTGTCAGCAGTTTACTTCACTGTCCATCATAAACTCTGTAAATCACAGAGAGTTGAGGCGGAGCAGCCGGAGGACATCAGAGGGAAAACCAGGAAACATTTTCTCCATAAAATCTGATCCAGTTTCACCAGAATCAGTGAAATAGTTGGTGTGTGTGACTTAGTGCCGTAAAGCGTTACGTACTTCTCCCGACCCGGAGCCCAAAGTTACATAGTGTGAGAACAGACGTACGACTGACAGAGACACCGTTCACCTGATCACAGGTCAGCTGATCACAGGTCAGCGTGGGTCAACAGGACTTAATGAGCTTCATGTTGATTTAAATCCTGTTCTGTGTTTGGTTCATTTATAAAAATCAGAAGTTTGTTTAAACTCCTTCAGAACGTTTATGAAACGTTCTGGGAATGTTGTGTGAGCTGCGTGCATCCTTTCACTGTCTGTATAGAAGCGTGGCATGTGCAGTATCATTGACCTTGTAAATCTCAGGCCAAGCACATTCTATTGAGTCAACACACACACACACACAGAGCAGAATCAGCAGACACACCAGGATGAAGGGAAAGCGTCGACGCAGCAGAAACTTTAAAGCCTCATCTTTTGTCCGGCCTCTGGGACCTCGCCCCTCGCTCGCCCTCCGGCCGTATATATTGGGGTGTCCAACTTTTTCTCTGTTACACTGTGTGTGTGGTTGCGGGCCAGGTTGGACAACATCCAGTGGGCAAAAATGTCGCAGTACTCTGGAAAGGTGAGTAACAGAGCGGCTGTACGACGCTGCTGAAATACAGTTTGAAATGTGGAGATTTCTCTGGAGACGGATCATCGGGGTCCCGTGAAGAAGTCAGCCACGAACATACAAACGCTGCTGCTTCCTTCCTGCTGCGTTTGAACAGCCTGACTGTTGAATGGAGTTTGTTTGATGGTCGAATTAGCAGCTGAAGTTGTGAAGGAAACGTTTCATTTGAGGATGACACCAGCAGAAAACAGCAAAATGAAATCGAGGCCGCTTGTCGTCTTTTATTCTCTCGCTCCCGTCTCAAACGTGATGAGTTAATGAGTTAAATCTTATTGGTGACAGCTTCCTCTTTAGGCCTTCAAAGGACGAGCTTCAGTTTAAAGGTTTAAACTTCTCTTTGCCTCAGTGATGTGGAAATGTACTGCAGGGTGTGGTCAGTACACTATGACATCACAGCCGGGCGTGGTCAAATGATGATTGTAGTAAATGATTACATCCGATAAGTTTTACTGGCCTGTGGTCTGTGTCTGTGTAAACTCAAGACGCTTTTCGAAGACGTCGGTAACAGAAGAGTCTTTATTATGTTCTCTTGCAGATTACCTTCTACGAGGGGAAATGCTTCACTGGCAGGAAGCTGGAGGTCAGAGGAGACTGTGATAACTTCCAGGACCGCGGCTTCATGAACAGGTGAGAAGAAAAACTATTTGAATGGAACCTACGGATGGAAAGCTCAGAGTTAGCAGGTAAACAGGAAGGAAGTTTTCAGTCTGCATTAACTGGGAAACAGGTGAAATCAGACATGCAGGCCCGCTTCTCTCTCACACCACAGTAAATGAAAGACGGGTGGAGACAAACGCTGTGTGTATTTTCAGGGTGAACTCTATCCGTGTGGAGAGTGGAGCCTGGATCTGCTATGACCATCCCGACTTCAAGGGCCAGCAGTACATCCTGGAGCATGGAGAGTACCCAGAATTCCAGAGGTGGAACTCCCACAACGACCACATGGGATCCTGCAAGCCCATCCGCATGGTAAACATCTCTGAGGGGCTTCCTGTTCTTTGATATTTAACCCTCGTCGCCACCAGCAGGTCAAAGGAATCCCTGCGACAAACATTTCACTTCGTGAGGAGTTTGTTTTTCCTTTAGCATGAAATCCACCGTGGATATTCACGGTCCCCAGAGGGTGGATCCTCATGATCACGACCTGCATTAGCTATCCACTGAGGAACATCTATCAACTGTGCAGTGTTTGTGCTCAGCACTGACTCTCATGTTTTTCCTGCCCGTCCCTCAGCATGGAGAGCACTACCGCATCGAGATGTTCGAGGCCTGTAACTTCTCCGGTCAGTGTGTGGAGATCTGTGACGACTGTCCCTTCCTGCAGAGCCGCGGTTTCTCCAAGAACTGCATCAACTCCGTCAGGGTCTACGGAGACGGAGCGTGAGTTTTAACACACAGATATTCATCCTGAAGTCATATTGGATAATTGTTTCTTTGTTGTGCATGACGCTCTTTGAGATTTGGACTTTGAATATGTCAGCGTGGGTTGTGCATTGTGCAAATAAAACAAACAATCAACCAGGAAAAATACCAGCACATGAATAAATGAATCATAAAATCATAAATCGTAATCATCATAAATCCACCAATCATGTTGTTTTCTTGTTGTCTTCAGCTGGGTGATGTACGAGGAGCCAAACTTCCGTGGTCGCATGTACATCGTGGAGCGTGGATACTACTGCAGCCCGAACGAGTGGCAGGCCCAGAACCCCAACATCCAGTCCATCCGCAGGGTTGTCAACTACTTCTAAACCCTCACCTCTGACCTCTGACCCCCTAAACTCCCCTTTCCAGTGACTTCTACCACCACTGTAATCATGTACAATAAATAAACACAGACTAAGATAAGAAACAGGTTTTTTTATCAAACACTTTGTGTGTGTTGGTTTGTGTGGCTGCAGCGCTGAACAGGAAGTCTCTGCATGCTCCCCATCGCTTCGACCGCATCGAGTGTTTGAGTCACACAGCTCTGACCACGACAATGATCGTTAGCTAATCGACCCATCGATGAGTTTGAGATGTCAGCCGAGACGTTTTCACATTTTCATGTTTACGTTAGTTCATAAATCCACAAAAACACGTTTCACTTCAGGAAGTGGACTGCAGGTGGCTTCCACGAGACACGAGGCACTGAACGCTGGAAAATAACGTTAACGTAACGTTATTTTCCAGTAGCTCTGCGATGCTAACTAGCTCGCTGTTTACAAATCACCACACAGAGACCAAAAGCTGAGCCACAGCCAGCCGGCTAACCCTTCAGCTACAGTTAGCACGTTAGCTCCCGCCTCCATCGCTCTCGTTAGCGTTATATTATTGTCAGCTTAAATCACGTCTGTCTTCATCATGGATCACGTCAGCTGTTGAAGTCATTCAAACACGTAAATAACAGAGTGTTTAGTTAGCAGGCATCCAGCTAGCTAACATAATTAATTTGAAATATTAGTTTAGGAGTTTTGTTGCAGATTACAGGTTTCATGTGCTAAACAGAGGAACGTTGACACTGAAAACCAACTTTTAATCTGAAAGATTGCAGCCAAGTCAGCCAATAAGGACGTTAATCGTTCTGCCAATAATGACATCGGGATGCTGAAGCAGTTAAATGCTGAGTGAATCCGCTGTTTATTACAATCATTAAGGAACAACATCAAACCTACGTTAACCTTCGTTACACTCAGTAAACGTCGTCATGTCTGCACCACAGCTCTGTTAGTTAAAGGTTTCCGGCAGCTTCACTCAGATTAACAAAAGTCTGTTTGGCTAATAGAGACAGAAACATCAAATCATTTTCTTTATTGGCTCCACCAACGTCAGAACAGAACTCAACATCAAATCAAAACATCAAACTCTTCGATGTTCGGTCTGAAAACTTTCAACCAATGATTCAAAAAAACTTGACAAAAACATGAACATGTCTCAGAGTTTGGCACTTAACAGAAACATTCACAAGTGTGTGTGTGTGTGTGTTGTCACACAGTGTGTGTGGGCCCTCTGTTCAGGTAGGACTTCATGGTGGCGATGAGTTCGCTCTCCTCCTCCAGGGTCAGGTCGAGGTAATCCTCCTCGTGACGAGAGATGTCCTCCAACACCTCGTTCACCAACTCGTCATCGGCTGAGAATCGAGGACGGATTCATTAATGATGTGTCGGCACATTTTTCTGACCGTTAAACCAGTAGCATCTCTCCTTAGCTTCAGTCAGCGTCCTCATCGCTCTCTCCTCCTCTGCCATTGTGTCCAGAGGCTTGGACAGAGTTGATGGAAAGTAAACTGCTGCCAGCTGTAGCTGCTGTTAGCTCATGTTAGCTCAGTTTGTTAGCCGGGCTGCCCGGACTGTGAGCTCAGCAGTCAGCAGCTTCTATGGACATAATGGCAGAGAGCAAAGAGGACGCTGACGGAGGAAGCTAAGAAGCTTCGTGCTGTTGGACTCGTCAGTGATATTAGCTGGCTGCTATGCATGAGTGTCTGAGAGTCTCTGCCTGTCTCACCTGTACGTCAGGTGCGTCTTACCTGCGGAGTTGGAGGAGGTGCTGGGCTCCTCGGAGGAGGGGGAACAGGAGGAGGTGGAGGGCGGGGACATGGACAGGAGCTCCGGGGAGAGGACGCCCTGGTTGTCCAGCAGCAGCTGAGTGGCTGATTGGACGTCTCCACCCGTCAGCCGGAGAGCAGCTTCAGACACCGCCCTCTCAAAGCCCAGATACAACAACTGCAGGGACACGGAGGACACGCGTCAGAACCACGTCAGAACCACGTCTGAACCACGTCTGAAAGCTGTATGTTTACACTCGAGACACCTGGACAGCATGAATCTACTGCTCAGGTGAACTCCGTCCCTGTCAGCCTGTCTTTGTGTCTGACAGCAGCTGGTGTTAACCTCAGAGTCGCCTCAGCCGCAGTGACATCATTTCTGATCTGACCGAGTCTAGATAAAATCCTCAGATACCGAGACAAGTGGCCTCGGGCTCACACCTGCCTCAGAGAGATGTGAAGCAGGTGTGAACTGGATCACCTGGGCTGACAGCAGCAGGTGTGAAGAGGCTCTTTGTCTGTTTGTGTTCAGGTACCTGCTCCACCTTGTCCGGGTCCACCCCCTCTGTGTTGTTGTTGGTCACCAGAGACGCTTGGCTGGAGTCCAGGAGGATCTGAAGACAAAGACAACACCTTTAACTGGACAGACAGACAGGCAGAGAGAGAGACAGGCAGGCAGACAGGCAGGCAGACAGACAGGCAGGCAGACAGACAGACTGACTCCATAAGCTTTGTCCACGTCTCCGTCAGCGTGGTGCAGAGCTCTGGTGGCGTCTCTCCTGGAGAATCCCAGCTCTGTGAGGGTGGAGATGGCCTCCATCCTCCTGCTCCTCTTCCTCCGCTCCCTCTGCTTCACCTCCTCTTGCTCCTGATGGACACAACAGAAAAAAACAGCTGTAACCTTTCCTCCTTAGCTCCTCGTTTCCTTTCCTCCTTTCCTTTCCTCCTGCCTTAATGTGTAATCTGTGATGCTGCAAGGTTAGCTACGTCAGTAGACATGCTGTGCGGTGGTAGTCTTGACTACAATGCTGACTCCACCCTCATGGTTTCAACTGGATTATATTCCGTGTGTGTGTGTGTGTGTGTCACCTGTCTCTGGTTGCTGATGTGGATGGCGGCCTCCTGCAGGTCTCCCTGACAGGCTCGGAGGCCGAGTCGAGCCTCTCTCTCAGTGAAGCCCAGAGTCATCAGCTGAGCCATTTTCTCTGAGTCCAGACACAGACGACTGTACAGAGACTCCACCTGACACACACACACACACACACACTTTAATCATAGTGGCACACACTCTAAGTCCCATGATTCAACTGTCCTCTCCTAAAGTAATGTTTTAACCGTGTCCATGCTAGCTGCGGTTAGCTCACGTTAGCTGCTGTTAGCTCATGTTAGCTGCTGTTAGCTCATGTTAGCTGCTGTTAGCTCATGCTAGCTGCTGTTAGCTCATGTTAGCTGCTGTTAGCTCATGTTAGCTGCTGTTAGCTCATGCTAGCTGCTGTTAGCTCATGCTAGCTGCTGTTAGCTCATGTTAGCTGCTGTTAGCTTATGTTAGCTGCTGTTAGCTCATGCTAGCTGCTGTTAGCTCATGCTAGCTGCTGTTAGCTCATGTTAGCTGCTGTTAGCTCATGCTAGCTGCTGTTAGCTTATGTTAGCTGCTGTTAGCTCATGCTAGCTGCTGTTAGCTTATGTTAGCTGCTGTTAGCTTATGTTAGCTGCTGTTAGCTCATGCTAGCTGCTGTTAGCTCATGTTAGCTGCTGTTAGCTCATGCTAGCTGCTGTTAGCTTATGTTAGCTGCTGTTAGCTTATGTTAGCTGCTGTTAGCTCATGCTAGCTGCTGTTAGCTTATGTTAGCTGCTGTTAGCTCATGCTAGCTGCTGTTAGCTCATGTTAGCTGTGGGTTTAGAGTGAATCACACACTAACAAACACTCTTACTTTGGACAGTTGGTGTCGAGCCTGAGCGTCATTTCCTTCAATGTAGGAGAGGAGACTCTGGAGGAGGTACAGTCGGAGGAACAACACCTCCTCTCTGCCTGTGTTACCCTGACAACACACAAACACTCACACTTATATGTACAGCTGTGTCTGTAACACACATTTATGGAAAAGTTCCTGTTTCTCTACCTGTGTGTGTGTGTGTGTTGCCTCACCTTGATCATGAGCAGCCTCTGCTGCTGCTCTCCGTAACACTGCAGGAAACAGTCCTCGGCTCTTTGCAGTCTGCTCTTGCCGTCGTCCAGACAGGACAGAGCCTCCAGAGCTCGGTAACACCACACGATGTCCAGCTGCAGGACGGCGTAGTTATCCACCGAGCTGAGCAGAGCCGAGCAGCATTTACTGCGCACCCACACACACACAGTTAGAGTGATGTCAGAGTGATGTCAGAGTGACCTCATTGTGATGTCAGAGTGTACCTGAACTGCTGGTCGGCCTGCAGCAGGTGACACAGAGCGTTGTCAAACTGCTTCTTCTTCATCAAAGAACGACCTTTCTCATGGAAACCCATGGCCAAGATCAGAGCCTGACGAGACATGACCGAACATTGATCATGACCGAACATTGATCATGAACGAACATTGATCATGACCGAACATTGATCATGACCAAACATTGATCATGACCGAACATTGATCAGTGAAGCTGTTGGCGCTCTCTACCTTCTTCTCCTCATGAGGGATCTTCAGAGGGTTTCCTCTCTGGTCAGCGATCTCCAGGAAAGGAGTCGAGTCTGGATCTTCACTGCCGTCTGACAGACACACAGATGATGGTGAGACAGTTTGATCTGAGAGACAGACAGGCAGACAGGCAGGCAGACAGACAGACCTCTCTCTGACAGGATCTGGAATCCTTTCTGGGTCCTCTGGACGCTCTCGTCTTGGTTCTTCTTCTTCTCTTCTTCTTCACTCAGCTGTTGTTTCCACTCGGCGTCGCTCACCTTCAGCACCATCATCTTACTGTGGTTCTTCACACCCTGCTCATCCAGACGCTGGTCTGACACACACACACACACACACACACACTTTGTCTTGTCGATTGTCGTTTCCTATAAATTCAGCTGTGCTGCACACTGCTGTAACACACCATGAAGTACACAGAGTACACAAAGTAGTACACAGAGTACACAGAGGAGTACACAGAGTACACAGAGTACACAGGAGTACACAGAGTACACAGAGGAGTACACAGAGTACACAGAGTACACAGGAGTACACAGAGTACACAGAGGACACAGAGGAGTACACAGAGTACACAGAGTACACAGAGTAGTACACAGAGTACACAGAGGAGTACACAGAGTACACAAAGTAGTACACAGAGTACACAGAGGAGTACACAGAGTACACAGAGTAGTACACAGAGTACACAGAGGAGTACACAGGAGTACACAGAGTACACAGAGGAGTACACAGGAGTACACAGAGTACACAAAGTAGTACACAGAGTACACAGAGGAGTACACAGAGTACACAGAGTAGTACACAGAGTACACAGAGGAGTACACAGGAGTACACAGAGTACACAGAGGAGTACACAGGAGTACACAGAGTACACAGAGGAGTACACAGGAGTACACAGAGGAGTACACAGAGTACACAGAGGAGTACACAGGAGTACACAGAGTAGTACACAGAAGAGTAGTAATCTGAATGGAGACACTGCACTAACTCACCAACGTTCAGAGTTTTCCCGTTCAGGATCAGTTTGATGTATTTGAGGCCGTACTCGTCTCCAATCCTACAGCACAGGAACACACACACAACGAGGACGTGATCATCTGTGTGTGTGTGTGTGTGTGTGTGCACGTGTATGTGTGTGTGTGTGTGTACCTGTCCACCACCTCCTGAACCAACACGTCCAGCCTCGTCTCCAGGTGGTTCTTTCTCTTTGGATCCTGAAAGAGATAAAGAGCTTCACTTCCTGTTTCAGTTGACTCTTCACCTGCACGCCTCCTCCGTCCAGACTCAAAGTTCTGTGAGGTCTGTGAGTTCTGTGAGGTCTGTGAGTTCTGTGAGTTCTGTGAGGTCTGTGAGTTCTGTGAGTTCTGTGAGGTCTGTGAGGTCTGTGAGTTCTGTGAGGTCTGTGAGGTCTGTGAGTTCTGTGAGTTCTGTGAGGTCTGTGAGGTCTGTGAGTTCTGTGAGTTCTGTGAGGTCCGCTGCACTTTGATACAAACACATGAAGTAAGCACAGGACACTGAATCGTCTGCAGCAGTAAGGTCTGATTGTATAGAGGTTTGGCCATCTACATTGTAAACACACTGTTTGTACGGGGTGTTTTATTTTGAAAATCCAGCAGCTTCTGTCTGCTGTCTGGCTTCCTGTCAGCTCTAGCTGCATGCCCGATGGGCGGTCTTGTTCCACACGGACCGTCAGACAGGAAACTGAGCTCCACCGGCTCCAGACTCTGCCCAAATATGGTCTTGTTTTGGTTTCATGCATTCATGTGATGCTTTGACACGTCTTAATAATTTCTGTGTTTCTCGTCATGTAGACAAACGTTCGGCACTAAACACGTCAGTCTCCGTCTCTCCACCTTCTTGCCGTCTCTGGGCAGCAGCAGCTCCAGCGTGGCCACGTTTGACTCCCTGAACGTCTTGTTCCCTTTCCCTCTCTTCACCGCCTGCACCCGGATCGACTCCAGAGCGCCCCCTACCTCCTCCACAGGCAGACACAGCAGGGGGGCGTATCGCAGCGCCAGCTCCTGACGAGAGAAGAAACACATGAACACGCCTGGATCTTCAGAGCAGAGCGTGACCTTTGACCTCGCTGACCTGCATGTGCTGCCGGCCCGGCTGGTTGTCGGTGTCGTCGGTGTACGGAGGGTTCCACAGCTGGATCTTCTCCTGCTTCAGCTGCTTCTTCAGCTTCGCCTCCGTGTTCAGCTCCGCCATCGCTGCAAACAACCAGAGGACAGGAAGTTCAGCCGGACCGGACCGGACCGGCTGGACGCTGCTGGTTCTGTTCGGTCCGGCCGTGCTGATGCTAGCTGCATAGTGATGCATAGCAGAGGGAGAGTAACACACACACACACACACACACTTGCTAAACGCCAATCAACATCCACGACAAGTCCCTCCCTCTCTGAGCCTAACAGGAACTTCCTGTTTCATGAGATCTACTTCCTGTCCATCAAGTTATTGTATTATTGTTACGTCACATGGTCACGTGGCGTGTGAGCTGTCACTTTCTGCGTGCATTATGGGAAACGTAGTCTCCAGTGTTAGACTCTGTACAGCAGGAAGAACTTTAGCTCGAGGCTTCACACGTCATCAGACACGTCATCAGACAGAGGCTGACGTGTAGTGACGCAGCCGTAATCTGGCTCTCACAGCTAACGGCTAACGGCTAATGTTTACAAAGCTCGTGTCGCAGTTCGGATCCGGTAAATCTGCCGCCACGCGCCGGTAAACGTGTCTGTCACTGACCTCGGGGTTAACGGACACGGTGACGCAGAGCTCCGCGGGCAGAAACGTCTGTCAAACCTCCGGGAACCGTCCGAGCTGACGGTGTTTGTGTGTCCGTCCACGGTGACGGTGACGAGTGGAGGCAGGAGGGCTCACTCTGAGCACGTTAACGGAACCTACGTCACCACAACACAGCGCGCGAGAACGAATAGACGATCTTTGATCTACGGCGCCACAAGAGGGTCAAACGGTATTTAGCATCGCGACAAATGAACTGAAAACAAACGAAAAGTAAATATTATAAGACATTATAATACAATACATCAACACTTTAGTCTTATTTTGAAATTTTAATAAATAAATATGTATCTGCAGTGTGTTTGTATTGGACTGTTCCGTGGTTATAAACTGAATTTCATGAATATATCTATCATTTTAATATCTTTGTTCTCCATAATCGAGCAGACCTTTGTGTCGAAGACGTTTCTTCTCTCTGGTGATAACTAACTGAGTCGTTTCCCTGCTGAAGACTTTTTATTTCAGTTTGGTGAGGAACAGGAAGGAACCCAAACAACACCCGCGCAGAACCAGAACAAGACAGACGAGACAAGAAGACGCCCCGTACATAAACCTGAAACCAGAGATCAGACCTAAAGACTGAAATATTACACATCATCTGTTTAATCAAACACAGTGATTTTTATTTTGAAAAGTTCCAAACCTCCAAAATAAAAGCTTTCCTTTGAGAAGATCATGCATGCTTTTATTTTTTAAGCCAATTAAAATTAAGAAAATAAAAATGAACTCCTCTAAAACTGAAACTACAAACTAACCAGTGAATACCAGTTCATGATTATGCGTGGAGTTTTATTCATGTCTTTAATGATTTCATAATTACTTGATTAGCTCATACTGGAGAGCCACAACAGTCCCATAAACGTGGACTCAGAAGGACGAGTACATGCCCAGCCTCCGGGCGGCCTCAGAGATCCGCGGGGTCTTCCTGTTGGGGAACGGGTGGTAGTTCTGGTTCTGGTGGACCCCCAGTGAAGAGCCCACCCCTCCCACGCTCAGCTGCCTGGTGAACCTGAGGCTCGGGGCTGAGAACTTCCTGGAGCCCCTCCACGCCAAGGTGCTGCTGTCCTGCAGGACGGCGTTACTGGTTTTTCTACCTGCAGACTGGTTCTCCTTCAGGTCCACATGTAGGCTGGTGATGGAGCTGCTGGGTGAGCAGGTGACAGAGGCAACAGGGGTGGAGCTTTCATCAGAGCTGGTGGCAGAGCTGGCGCCTGAACACTCCTGAGAATCACTGAAGGAGCCATCAGGATGATCCTCTTTGGATCCATCGCTGGGGGTTTGCTCTGTAGGGTGGAGTGGACCAGAGACAGGAACCTGGACTGGATCCATCTCCTCCAAGGATCCAGTATCTGGGTCTTCTCTGGACCTGTCAGTGTTGGAGTGGTCTGTGGTGCAGTTGAAGGAGGTCCCGGGTGAATCAGATGTTGAGTCGTCAGCCTCAGAGGAGGTCGAGGAACGTCTGGAAGACAAAGACAACATAGAGGACACAGTCAGCCAGACATGCATGAATGACTTGTAAAGGGGCTGAGGGGCACCAGGACCTGACTGGACCTGAAGACCTCTGATTTTAGATTTGAGTGTGTGCTTAGATCAGACTAGAAGATGACTCGTGTCATCTGTAGATATAAAGATCTCATTCTGATGATGACGGAATGGATCGACCACCTGTTGGTGTTTGTTGTTGCCGGGGACGAAGCTGTGAGCTGCGCGGTAACACCAAGACAGCAGCGCCGGTGGAGGCCCAGGTGGACGTGCCAGGGGTCGTAGGTCATCGGGTCGGAGTCAAAGCTTATAGCCGGTGACGTGCTGCTATTTGGTTCCCATGGTGACGTCACACCCTGAGTGACGGGGATGATGCTGACGGCCTCCGACAGTTCCTCTGAGACTGAGAGTTCAGAAAACAGGCAGCGTTGAAGTAACTTCATACTCAGTTCATGTTTCTAACCAATGTAACTTTAGGCTCCGGGTCAGGAGACAAACGCTCACGGAACGCTCACGGAACGTCAGTTCCAGGCCCGGCAGTCAGCAGCTGGTCTGCAGACTAAAAGTACTCAAAGTATCTTCAGTTTGTGCAGAGTAAATGTACTCAGTTACTTGTCAAACATGTCATCAGCTGTAAAACATGAACATGAACAAACAGAACATGAGAACTTTTTTACATAACTGTGCTAACAGCCAGCCAGGAAGTCATGTGTTTGACTTTCAACATAAAAGCATGTACAGAGAACGAGCATACTCATACAAGAATACTCGAGTACTTTTACTGCACAATGTGAGAATACTCGGGTATGTTTACTGCATGACATGAGAGTACTTGTTAGACTTTGATACAGTGTCTGTCTGGCTATGCTTTTATCTTGAAATCTCAGACAGGAAGTCTTGTTTTGACGGTAAACGAGCAAAGTAACCGGAACGCGCGAGCGCACACACACACACACACACACACACACACACACACTTTGTTTGCTATCAAACTGTATGAGCGGCACGCGCAGCAGGTTAACAAAGTGCTTCGGGTTCCGTTTCCGCTCACCTGTCCTGAACAGAAGCACCTGAGTGTGTCTCTTCTGTCGGTCTCTGGTGCACCTGTACTGTTCTCTGAGCAGAGAGATGTCCATGTTCCTCCTGCTCTCCTCCGCCTGTCCTCCCGCTTCCTCCTCCTCCTCCTCCTCCTCCCCTCCCACCAGCCGCTCCTCCTTCCTGATGCCTGCGGGAGAGACGCGGTGACACGGTGACCTTTGACCTGCACACACGGAGCCTTACCTCATGAAGACATCATGATCACATGACACAGTTCATTTTATTTATTTTAATCAATTTAATTTAATGGAACATAATCTAAATGTAATTAATATAATCAAATTATTATTTAATTGAAATAAAACTTTTTATTTTATTAATTTAATTTAATCAGAAACATTAAGTGTGTGTCATCGTGGTGCGTTTGTTTTACCCTCCGGCAGCTCCCTGCTGGGCGTCACACAGCAGCAGCAGGAGCAGGACATCCTGTTGGCAGCAGAAACACACCTGCTTCAGGTGTTGTTTTGGTGGTCAGCGTTGATCATGTGGACCTATCGTGTGTCTTTAAAGCTCCTCTGGACGCTCCGATGAGAAATCTGTCCACACCTGCAAAAACAAGAAGATGACGAGCTCTGAAGGAGGACGGAGGACAAAAGAGCAGTGGACGTGTTTCTGCTGTGTTACCTGGTCAGGCAGGACACACACACACACACACACACACACACACAGCGCTGCATTATGCTCTGACTTTGGTGTGTAAACAGTGAAGGACGTGTGCTGTGTTGACCTCTGTGTTCACACACACACAGATTGTTGAAGACATGAAGAAGAAAACGATCAGTCTAAAGCAGAACGTCACAGAGACTACGTCCAGGTTTTAGACAGTCTGCGAGGGTCTCAGAGACTACGTCCAGGTTTTAGACAGTCTGTGAGAGTCTCAGAGACTACGTCCAGGTTTTAGACAGTCTGTGGGGACGTCACAGAGACTACGTCCAGGTTTTAGACAGTCTGCGGGGACGTCTCAGAGACTACGTCCAGGTTTTAGACAGTCTGCGAGAGTCTCAGAGACTACGTCCAGGTTTATTTTTACAGTGTAAGAGAGTGAGTGAAAGTGAACTTTTGGACAATCCTGTAGTTTATTTATTAACTCTGTGTGTGTGTGTGTGTGTGTGTGTGTGTGTGTGTGTGTCACTGTCTCTTTAAATATTTAACCTTTCCTCCTCCTCTGTGTGTGTGTGTGTGTGTTGATCGTGAAGATGGCCGCCTCTCAGGACTCTCGTGTCTACCTGGGCTTTGACTTCAGCACGCAGCAGGTAAACTCTTTGATCCGTTCACCTGCACGTTTGATCGGGTGACGTGTATTGCGCACGTGGCTGCGTGCAGAATGCAGAATATAGCGGGTCAACGCGCATATGCGGAAGAGACAGACGTGTGAGGGTGCTGGTCGTGTTGTTGGACTCTGGACCTGGTTCTGGTTCAGTCTGTATATGACACCACACAGTGAAACAACCTCTACGTGTGTGTGTGCGTGTGTGTACTCTAAGAGAAGATGCCATGTTCTGACGTCACTTCCTGCTTGTTCTTTGAAATGAGCAGCTTGGCTCCTCGTGTTCAGAGCATTGTGACGTAAGCGGTTCTGACTGATCCCGTATGGTCTCCATGGTAACTCACGCGGTCTTTGTGCTTCTCCTGTTCATACATGAAGCTGAAGGTGGTGGCGATAGATGGAGGCCTGAACGTGCTTCACCAGAACAATGTGCAGTTTGACTCCGAGCTACCTGAGTTCAGGTAACACTCTCTGTTCAGATCACGTGTTACCTGCACGTCTACGAGCCCAGTGCAGGTGTGACACGTGACGTCAGTCACATGTTATAAATCTAAGACAGACTCAGACTCAGTGTGTCGTCTGTGTGCAGGACTCAGGGAGGAGTTCATGTCCATGCTGACAGACTGACAGTCACCTCACCTGTACTGATGTGGCTGAAGGTAGGACACACGGACACACACACACACACACACACACACACAGGTTTTCTGCTCCCTTCACTCTGCTCTTCATCATCATCAGCTGACCTGTGAGCTGCGCACTGATTGGCTGCTGTGTCTTTGTGTCCGCCCTCAGGCTCTGGATCTGCTATTGGACAAGATGAAGAGGGCGGGGTTTGACTTCTCCCGTGTCAGAGCGTTGTCAGGCAGCGGCCAGGTGAGTCCAACAGGTGATCAGGTCTGCCTCTCAGTCTTTCTTTGCACTTTCCTGGACTGTGTCCTGCCACACGCTGTGTGTTTCTCTCTCAGCAACACGGCAGCGTGTTCTGGAGAAGAGGAGCCTCTGACACCCTGAAGCAGCTCGACCCGGACCAGAACCTGAACCAGCTGCTGCGGGTCAGTGTGTCCACACTGATGTCATTGTGTAGTTACAGGTGATCTGCACCTGCTGATGTGTGTGTGTGTGTGTGTGTGTGTGTGTGTCAGAACTCCTTCTCAGTGTCAGACAGTCCCGTGTGGATGGACTCCAGCAGCCGTCAGCAGTGTCAGGACCTGCAGGCAGCAGCAGGAGGAGCCCTGAGACTGGCAGAGATCACCGGATCCAGAGCCTACGAGGTCCACCTGTCTGTCTGTACACCTGTCTGTCTGTCTGTCTGTCTGTACACCTGTCTGTCTGTCTGTACACCTGTCTGTCCACCTGTCTGTCCACCTGTCTGTCCACCTGTCTGTCTGTACACCTGTCTGTCCACCTGTCTGTCTGTACACCTGTCTGTCCACCTGTCTGTCTGTCTGTCCACCTGTCTGTCTGTCTGTACACCTGTCTGTCTGTCTGTCCACCTGTCTGTCTGTCTGTACACCTGTCTGTCTGTCTGTACACCTGTCTGTCCACCTGTCTGTCTGTCTGTCCACCTGTCTGTCTGTCCGTCTGTACACCTGTCTGTCTGTCTGTCCACCTGTCTGTCTGTCTGTACACCTGTCTGTCCACCTGTCTGTCTGTCTGTACACCTGTCTGTCCACCTGTCTGTCTGTCCACCTGTCTGTCAGTCTGTCCACCTGTCTGTCAGTCTGTACACCTGTCTGTCAGTCTGTACACCTGTCTGTCCGTCTGTACACCTGTCTGTCCGTCTGTCCACCTGTCTGTCCTTCTGCACTGATGGTAGAGGACGTCTTTGACATGTTTCCTGTTGAACTCGTGCTTCATTCTCCACACATTCTCCACACGTTCTCCACACGTTCTTTCACACCGTCTGAAAGAACGTGTGTGTTCTGCAGCGTTTCACAGGAAACCAGATCGCCAAAGTGCGTCAGACCCGAGCAGAGGACTACCAGAACACTGAGGTCAGCCTCGCCCACACACACCTGATTTCAGGTGTGTGCTCAGCTCTGATGAGCAGGTGTGTTTGTGTTTTCAGAGGATCTCATTGGTCAGCAGCTTTGCAGCCTCCCTGTTCCTCGGTGATTACGCCGCCATCGACCACAGTGACGGTTTGTTTATGACTTCTTCATTCACCCGTACGACAAACCTACGAGAGTCGTGATGTCAGAGAGTGTTTGAGTGATGAAGGCTGGTGGATGGTTTCTAAAGCTAGGGGTCCGGGCCCTTCAAGGACACGTCACATGATAAATAGGAGGTCCTGCGATGATTAGCAGTCTTCCTGTCTCTTGTCTCCTGTCTGAATCTTTTCTAAAATACTGATATTAGCACGTAGAGTTTAGCAGCATCTGTTGGTATAGTTGCAGACTGCAGCCCCTCGCCTCACCCCCTCTGGAGCCAGTGTTTAGATTGACACACTGGACCTTTAAAGGAAGAAGTAGACTCCTCATGAAGTGACGCGCCCATAGAAAACCTGCCGACTGACGCACTGAACGGTTCATTCACTGACTTCAGGTTCGGGGATGAATCTTCTGGACATCAGGACCAGAACCTGGTCTGAGGTCTGCCTGGAAGCCACGGCTCCTCATCTGGACCGAGTGCTGGGAGCTCCACTACCGTCCACCTCTGTGCTGGTAAGACGGCTCACACTGGTCTGTTTTAGAGTCGGCTGAGACAAAGAGGAAGAAGTTGAGTGCTCCTCTCTGTCGCTGTAGGGTCCGGTCTCCTCTTACTTTGTGCGTCGATATGGTTTCTCTGAGAGCTGCAGCGTGGTGGCCTTCACTGGAGACAACCCAGGTAAAGTATCTGAACATGTGAGTCTGCTTCAGTTCTTCAGTCCTGACCAGTTCATCCATTATTAATCTGAAGATGTCATCAGACGTGCCGTGGACTGAAGCTCTGATTTTTCTGAATGTAAGCTCTAAGACTGTCTTCACCACGCCGTCACGTTTCTATTTAAAATCCATCTTTAGTTTCATGCTGTGGCGTGTGTTGAACGGTTTTGGTGTGTGTCTGACTCTTCTGTCAACATGCACGACTGAACAAACGTCTTTCCATTGGTCAGTCAGACTCGTTGTAAATATATAACTATGGAATGAATGTGATTAAAATGCAGCTTCTCTCGTGCTCAGCATCTCTGGCAGGAATGCGGCTCCAGCAGGGAGACATCGCTGTAAGTTCACAGTGCTACTTCCTTCATCTGCTGCCAGTCCTGAATATTCTGCATGTTATATTATTATATCTACAGATATATAAAGTGTCAAAAGTCGTGAGAGACGCTGTCCCGATTACCCAGAAGCCCACAGTGACACCTTCACAATGTTTCCTGTGTCCAGGTGAGTCTGGGTACCAGTGATAGCGTGTTTCTGTGGATCCAGCAGCCTCGCCCGGCGCTGGAGGGTCACATCTTCTGTAACCCTGTCGACCGGCAGGCGTACATGGCTCTGCTGTGGTACACACACACACACACACACACACACACACACACACACTGCTGTGACGTGACACACACACCTCTGTCCACTAGAGGGCAGCACCCTCACGCTGCGTTCAAACTTCACAGCTTCAAGAACGGCTCTCTGACCAGGGAACGTGTCCGGAACCAGTGTGCTGGAGGATCATGGGAACATTTCTCCGCCGCCTTGAGAGACACTCCGCTCGGAAACAATGGAAACATAGGTGGAGCTTCCTTCCTTCCTTTGTTCCTCCGTCCATCCTCTCCCCTCCTTCCCTCGTCCTCCCTCTCATTGGATGCTTGGTGTGTTTCCAGGCTTTTATTTTGACATCATGGAGATCACACCTCCTGCAGTCGGAGTTCACCGCTTTGACCCGGACGACAACAAGGTTGGTGTCAAGAGGTTCAGCTCCTCTTCCTCTTCCTCTTCCTCTTCCTCTCTGTCTCATGTTCCGCCTGCATCACATGTCCTTGTCCTGCAGGTGTCCTCCCTGAGTCCTCAGGTGGAGGTCCGAGCGCTGGTGGAGGGTCAGTTTCTGTCCAGGAGACTCCACGCTGAGAGGCTGGGATACTCCATAAGTAAGACCTCCACCTCTCCACCTCTCCACCTCTCCTCCTCTCCACCTCTCCTCCTCTGCACCTCTCCACCTCTGCACCTCTGCACCTCTCCACCTCTCCTCCTCTGCACCTCTGCACCTCTCCACCTCTGCACCTCTCCTCCTCTGCACCTCTCCACCTCTGCACCTCTGCACCTCTCCTCCTCTGCACCTCTGCACCTCTCCACCTCTGCACCTCTGCACCTCTCCACCTCTGCACCTCTCCTCCTCTGCACCTCTGCACCTCTCCACCTCTGCACCTCTCCTCCTCTGCACCTCTCCACCTCTGCACCTCTGCACCTCTCCTCCTCTGCACCTCTGCACCTCTCCACCTCTGCACCTCTGCACCTCTCCACCTCTGCACCTCTCCTCCTCTGCACCTCTGCACCTCTCCACCTCTGCACCTCTCCACCTCTCCACCTCTGCACCTCTCCTCCTCTGCACCTCTCCACCTCTCCACCTCTCCTCCTCTGCACCTCTCCACCTCTCCACCTCTGCACCTCTCCTCCTCTGCACCTCTCCACCTCTCCACCTCTCCTCCTCTCCTCCTCTGCACCTCTCCACCTCTGCACCTCTCCACCTCTGCACCTCTGCACCTCTCCACCTCTCCTCCTCTCCTCCTCTGCACCTCTCCACCTCTGCACCTCTCCACCTCTCCACCTCTGCACCTCTGCACCTCTGCACCTCTCCACCTCTGCACCTCTCCTCCTCTGCACCTCTCCTCCTCTGCACCTCTCCACCTCTCCTCCTCTGCACCTCTCCTCCTCTGCACCTCTCCTCCTCTGCACCTCTCCACCTCTGCACCTCTGCACCTCTCCACCTCTCCACCTCTCCTCCTCTCCTCCTCTGCACCTCTCCACCTCTGCACCTCTGCACCTCTCCACCTCTCCTCCTCTGCACCTCTCCTCCTCTGCACCTCTCCACCTCTGCACCTCTCCACCTCTCCACCTCTCCTCCTCTGCACCTCTCCACCTCTCCACCTCTGCACCTCTCCACCTCTCCACCTCTCCTCCTCTCCTCCTCTCCTCCTCTGCACCTCTCCACCTCTGCACCTCTCCACCTCTCCACCTCTCCTCCTCTGCACCTCTCCACCTCTCCACCTCTGCACCTCTCCACCTCTCCACCTCTCCACCTCTCCTCCTCTCCTCCTCTGCACCTCTGCACCTCTCCACCTCTCCACCTCTCCACCTCTCCTCCTCTCCTCCTCTGCACCTCTCCACCTCTGCACCTCTCCACCTCTCCACCTCTCCTCCTCTGCACCTCTCCACCTCTCCACCTCTGCACCTCTCCACCTCTCCACCTCTCCACCTCTCCTCCTCTCCTCCTCTGCACCTCTGCACCTCTGCACCTCTCCACCTCTCCACCTCTCCTCCTCTCCTCCTCTGCACCTCTCCACCTCTCCACCTCTCCTCCTCTCCACCTCTCCACCTCTCCTCCTCTCCTCCTCTGCACCTCTCCACCTCTCCACCTCTGCACCTCTCCACCTCTGCACCTCTCCACCTCTGCACCTCTGCACCTCTCCACCTCTGCACCTCTGCACCTCTCCACCTCTGCACCTCTCCACCTCTGCACCTCTGCACCTCTCCACCTCTGCACCTCTCCACCTCTCCACCTCTGCACCTCTCCACCTCTGCACCTCTGCACCTCTCCACCTCTCCACCTCTCCACCTCTGCACCTCTGCACCTCTCCACCTCTGCACCTCTCCACCTCTGCACCTCTGCACCTCTCCACCTCTCCACCTCTGCACCTCTCCACCTCTGCACCTCTGCACCTCTCCACCTCTGCACCTCTCCACCTCTGCACCTCTGCACCTCTCCACCTCTGCACCTCTGCACCTCTCCACCTCTGCACCTCTCCACCTCTCCACCTCTGCACCTCTCCACCTCTGCACCTCTGCACCTCTCCACCTCTGCACCTCTCCACCTCTCCACCTCTCCACCTCTGCACCTCTGCACCTCTCCACCTCTCCACCTCTGCATTTCATTCAGGAAACTTTAAACTTTCATCTCGTGTGTTTTTTAGTTCCAGGAACCAGAGTGTTGGCGACAGGAGGAGCTTCATCTAATAAAGACATTCTGCAGGTGAGTCAGATGTCTCACCTGTCCGTCTCACCTGTCCGTCTCACCTGTCTGTCTGCAGACTGAGGAGAACAAACACTTCTTACACTTTATTTATCTCCTGCATATTTGACGTGAATCCTGATCCTTTCAATAAAGTTGGTTTAATACAAACTCTGTCAGCCTGAACTTTATGAGTGAACTGTACAGTTAAAGGAGCCGTGTGTGATTTCTGTCAGCAACAGGGGGCAGCGGTTCACACTGAAGGTTACAAAGTGTTCACCTCTGAACC
Organism: Nibea coibor; assembly: GCA_023373845.1. Classification (NCBI taxonomy): domain Eukaryota; kingdom Metazoa; phylum Chordata; class Actinopteri; family Sciaenidae; genus Nibea; species Nibea coibor. The sequence continues at coordinate 439,620 of CM041736.1, read as the reverse complement.
AGCTTACTAGTGTCAGCTCTGCCCTCAGGACAACGTTTCAAATGTTTCTTCTCTGGGTGGAGGTTGGCTCCATCAGCTCCTTCCAGGCAGTCAAACTTCCTCTCTTCCTCCGTCACTCTCCTCTTCTGTGCGCCCTCTGCGATTCTACAAATGAGCAGCTGATGAATCATTTTCATCTCTGTCCTTCAGGTTCTGTCTGATGTCTTTAATGCTCCGGTTTACACCATCGACCTGTCCAACTCCGCCTGTCTGGGATCAGCCTACAGAGCTCTGCACGGTAACACACACACGCTTTTATTTTGAAATATGTGTGTAATGACAGAGATAAAGGAATCATTTAGAGGACAAGAATAATTCTTGTAAGGAAACAGGGAAGGAAAGAAGGGATTAAGGAAATGAGGAGATAATGAGGAGAGAAAGGAAGGAAGGACTTTGGTTAAAGGACGGGAGGAAAGGGCTTCGACTGCCGCGCCGCTAGAAGTTTTCACCAAGCTCTCACCAACCACTAAAGTCAGTCCCAGATTTACTATGTCTAAACCATTGTCTCTTCAGCTGTACTCGAGTATTTACTCTGATTACTTCTGATCAGCCAACCATCATCCAGGTCAGCAGCAGCAGACCCAGCAGCAGCTAATATCACTGACTAGTCCAGCAGCAGTCAGCCCAGCTCGGCGTCTGTCTTTCAGCCTTTTATTTCACCAAGCTCTCACCAACCACTAAAAGTCAGTCCCAGATTTACTCTTGTCCGGCGGCTTCTTGCTCGCTCACTCTCTCCTTTTCTCTTCTTAGCTTCCTCCGTCAGCGTCCTCTTCACTCTCTGCTCCTCTGCCATCATGTCCATAGAAGCTGCTGCCTGCTGGGCCTGAACACCTCCTCATATACTGTTTTATATATTTAATCCTGCAGATTTTCAGATGCTGTGTTTTTAAAACCTGCAGTGAATGAGGTGTCACATGTTTGAGCTCTAATCACTCCAAACTCTGCGAGTCGTTAAAATCAGCCGCTTCATTTGCTGTACGAGGTAAACGAAGCGACCTCTGTCTTCTCTGAGGGGAGTGTGTAGTGTGTCCTCATAAACCCAGATGAAGAAGGTGTCCCACCCCCTCCACATGAAAGACACTGGGCGAGTGGTGAGATAGCGAACATCCTCTGCCGCCGATGATTTCATGTGTGACAGACACGGGAGGAGGCAGAGAGAGAGACGAGTCTTTAACAGGAGCAGAGCCGTGTTTCAATATCTGAAGTCGATTGCGTGGCCTTGGAAATCCTCCTGATGTTAATAACCAATGCTGATTCATTCAGGGCGGCGGCCTCAGGGGGGGTTCTGGGTTAACCGTCCCTCATGCAATTACTCTGCAACACAGCTGAATGTACAGAAATCCTCTTCATGCATTCATGTTGCATTAGTGCTGCAATCCTCTCCTCGGTGTTACAGAGACACTAACACCCAAGAAACCGTCGGCAGGCTGCTGTCCTCCCTGTTAGAATGCTGCTCACTGCTGGTCTGAGGTTGTTTGGGTGGAGGAGGTGAAGCTACAAACACTCATCAGAAAGTGTGAGAGTGTGTCCTCTGGTGTGAGAAGGTCGAGCTGAAAATGGTTTTGGTAGCAAATTACACCCAGGGCACTGTGGGAAAAACAAAACAGTTCCTGTGTCAGTCCCATGATCCTTTGCAAGGGTGAGGTCATGAAAGTCCTCAGAGACAGCAGAACTTCTGACCTGTGTGTGTTTTGCTGAGCTCATAAGCTTCCTCAGCACCAACCTGACCTTCAGTAGTGTGTGTGTGTGTGTGTGTGTGTGTGTGTGTGTGTGTGTGTGTGATGAACTCCTGATTGGTTAACAGCTCACACTTGACCCTGGTATTGCTTAATGACCTCTTGACTGTTCCACTAATTAGCCTAGCCCTCTGATTGGCTAACTACGTCTGACTGATGATGATGATGATGTAATGGCAAATAACGTTTAAAGGAGATCAGGTGACCTGTGATCAGGTGACCTGTGATCAGGTGACCTGTGATCAGGTGAACGGTGTCTCTGTCAGTCGTACGTCTGTTCTCACACTATGTAACTTTGGGCTCCGGGTCGGGAGAAGTACGTAACGCTTTACGGCACTGCGAGATCATAAAATCATTAAATGAAAACGCTTCGATGACCCAGGAAGCAGAACGGAAACCTGTGATTGGTTAACGATGCAGAAACCTGATTCTCTGATTGGTTGTCTGTTTTCAGGTCTGGTTGCAGAATCTGGACTTTCCTTCTTTGATGTGGTGAAGACAGCACCAGAACCACAACTGGTGGCAACACCGCATCCTACAGCGCAGGAGGTACACACACACACACACACACACACACACACACACACACACACACACACACACACAGCAGGTCTGATGTGATTTACAGGCACAGAGCTCGAGCAGAACCGGGTCACGGTGGACCAACATCTGCTGAGACTGGCTCAGTTTAGAGACAAACTGAAAAAGAAGTCGGCTTCTCCTCCGAGCGCAGCTCGCGTCTGGAAAACATTTATTTTCATATCAATGTGAAGTCATGACCCGCCCTACGCTGCCTCTGATTGGCTCTGATATTCGTGCGGGCCAATCGTCTTAGATCTTTAACTTCAGCTGCAGAAAGTACCTGCTGCTCCTCCGCTTGCTTTCCTTCTGGATCAGTTGGATTGATTCATTAATTAATTGGACTGATTGATTAGACGGCAGATGATTGTTTATTTCTTTGTGTGTTCCAGGTGTACGACCACATGCTGCAGCGCTACGCCCGATTGGAGGAGAGAGTCCTGCAGGAGACCCGCCCCTGAGCCGTGGCCACCAATCAGCTCGACGACAACAATCCTGAATATGATTTACAGAATAATGACTTAGAAACAAAAACTTTTTACTGAAATGAATTTTTGACAATCAGCAAAAAAAACATGAAAATGTATCAAAACAGATGTTTGGGAATCGAATCAGTCAAATAATATGAAGGACCTTTAAGAATATTTCAATCAAAATCAGAAAAACCATGTTTTAAATATATAAGATATCCTGAACAACACAATGAAAACAGCTGGAAAACATCGTGATGTGAAGGGCCGGCCCGGTACTGTTGGTCCACTGCAGTTCTTGTGACTCATGAACTATGAGAGACTGAATTCCTCCAAACATTTTTCTGTTTGATGGTGCTGAGCTTCAGGACCGGCAGGCCCATGTCGTGGATGTTGACTGAACATCCCTCCGACCCAGCAGACAGCAGTGTGGGAGGCTAAAGCTAGCTGTCGTCATAAACTGGAGCAGTCAGCAGCAAATATACAGTGAATAAATCTGATCCAGTCTGAATAGTGTGTGAGTGTGTGTGAGTGCTGGACAGACACTGGAGGACAGAGACTTGCAGTCACACACACTGCTGTGATTAAATGTGTGTGTGTGTGTTTTCATGTATAATTTAGAATAAATGACTCAGCACCATGAACCAGCCTCACACAGGAAGTCTGACTGAGCTGAGAGGTTCATGTCAGCTGCTGCTTCTTCTGTGGTGGTTTAACATCACCTCCATCACACTCATACACACTGATGTCATCAGATTATAGAGCAGGTGATAAAGGTGTGTGTGTGTGAGTGAGAGAGTGTGTGATCACATCATTTTCTCCCTGATGACTAATGCCTCAGCCAGGGGAGATTGAGTTCGATTGAGAGGGGCTTTACACCGCGTGTGTGTGTGTGTGTGTGTGTGTGTGTGTGTGTGTGTGTGTGTGTGTGTGTGTGTGTGAAATGCGGCAGAAGAGAATGGGTTCACATGAGGAGACGAACACTGCAAAGACTGAGGCGTGAGTGTGTGTGTGTGTGTGTGTTTCAGTCTATACCATTTATAGTGGTGGGAGGGGCTCTGAGCTGTCCTTAAATGACACACCCAGTAGAGCTTGTGTGTGTGTGTGTGTGTGTGTGTGTGTGGGGGGGGGGGGGGGGGGGGGGGGGGGGGCTACCAGTTGTCCTCTAATGTCATCCATATCCCCACAAAGCCCCTGACAGAAATCCAACATTGCACGTCGACGTAGTCTCTGAGACGTCCCCGCAGACTGTCTAACACCTGGACGTAGTCTCTGAGACGTCCCCGCAGACTGTCTAACACCTGGACGTAGTCTCTGAGACGTCCCCGCAGACTGTCTAACAGGGACGCTCTCCCCACATTAACAGCACAGCAGCTGCAGTGTGAAGCCTGACAGTGAGGGGGCGCCATAATGTCAGAGTCGAAGTTAAAATTAGACTCAGATTAGAAGAACACATTAAAACGTGTGTGTGTGTGTGTGTGTGTGTGAGAGAGAGAGAGAGAGAGAGAGAGAGAGAGAGAGAGAGAGTCTGCTATAGGTTCAGTTGAGGAGAGACTCTGCAGAATTGTCCTCAGATGGTCTGTGTGTGTTTAGACTGATCAAAAAAAGCCACTTTGATGTTCAAACGTAAATGCACACACACACACACACACACACACACACACTGGATGATGGAGGACAGAGCATCATGTGACTGTGTAAACTATATTCCAGATATTTGTTTGTGTGTTTGAAATAATTGGCTCCCAAAAGGACGAAAGAAGGAAAACAAATTATACAGCAGACAGTGTGTGTGTGTGTGTGTGTGTGTGTGTGTGTGTGTGCGGAGTCCTTCCTTAAGTCCATCCTTCAGTCCTTCCTTAAGTCCATCCTTCAGTCCTTCCTTCAGTCCTTCCTTAAGTCCATCCTTCAGTCCTTCCTTCAGTCCTTCCTTAAGTCCATCCTTCAGTCCTTCCTTCAGTCCTTCCTTAAGTCCATCCTTCAGTCCTTCCTTCAGTCCTTCCTTAAGTCCATCCTTCAGTCCATCCTTCAGTCCTTCCTTAAGTCCATCCTTCAGTCCATCCTTCAGTCCTTCCTTAAGTCCTTCCTTAAGTCCATCCTTCAGTCCATCCTTCAGTCCTTCCTTAAGTCCATCCTTCAGTCCATCCTTCGGTCCTTCCTTCAGTCTATCCTTCAGTCCTTCCTTCAGTCCATCCTTCGGTCCATCCTTCAGTCCATCCTTCGGTCCTTCCTTCAGTCCATCCTTCGGTCCTTCCGTCAGTCCATCCTTCGGTCCTTCCGTCAGTCCATCCTTCGGTCCATCCTTCAGTCCTTCCTTCGGTCCATCCTTCAGTCCATCCTTCGGTCCTTCCTTCAGTCCATCCTTCGGTCCTTCCGTCAGTCCATCCTTCGGTCCTTCCGTCAGTCCATCCTTCAGTCCTTCCTTCAGTCCTTCCTTAAGTCCATCCTTCAGTCCATCCTTCAGTCCTTCCTTAAGTCCATCCTTCAGTCCTTCCTTAAGTCCTTCCTTAAGTCCATCCTTCAGTCCATCCTTCAGTCCTTCCTTAAGTCCATCCTTCAGTCCATCCTTCGGTCCTTCCTTCAGTCCATCCTTCGGTCCATCCTTCAGTCCATCCTTCGGTCCTTCCTTCAGTCCATCCTTCGGTCCTTCCGTCAGTCCATCCTTCGGTCCTTCCGTCAGTCCATCCTTCGGTCCATCCTTCAGTCCTTCCTTCGGTCCTTCCTTCAGTCCATCCTTCGGTCCTTCCTTCGGTCCTTCCGTCAGTCCATCCTTCGGTCCTTCCGTCAGTCCATCCTTCGGTCCTTCCTTCAGTCCTTCCTTCGGTCCTTCCTTCGGTCCTTCCTTCGGTCCATCCTTCGGTCCTTCCTTCAGTCCATCCTTCGGTCCATCCTTCAGTCCTTCCTTCAGTCCATCCTTCGGTCCTTCCTTCGGTCCTTCCTTCAGTCCATCCTTCGGTCCTTCCTTCAGTCCATCCTTCAGTCCTTCCTTCAGTCCATCCTTCGGTCCATCCTTCAGTCCTTCCTTCAGTCCATCCTTCAGTCCTTCCTTCAGTCTATCCTTCAGTCCTTCCTTCAGTCCATCCTTCGGTCCTTCCTTCAGTCCATCCTTCAGTCCTTCCTTCAGTCCTTCCTTCAGTCTATCCTTCAGTCCTTCCTTCAGTCCATCCTTCAGTCCTTCCTTCAGTCCATCCTTCAGTCCTTCCTTCAGTCCTTCCTTCAGTCTATCCTTCAGTCCTTCCTTAAGTCCTTCCTTAAGTCCATCCTTCAGTCCATCCTTCAGTCCTTCCTTAAGTCCATCCTTCAGTCCATCCTTCGGTCCTTCCTTCAGTCCATCCTTCGGTCCTTCCGTCAGTCCATCCTTCGGTCCTTCCGTCAGTCCATCCTTCGGTCCATCCTTCAGTCCTTCCTTCGGTCCATCCTTCAGTCCATCCTTCGGTCCTTCCTTCAGTCCATCCTTCGGTCCTTCCGTCAGTCCATCCTTCGGTCCTTCCGTCAGTCCATCCTTCAGTCCTTCCTTCAGTCCTTCCTTAAGTCCATCCTTCAGTCCATCCTTCAGTCCTTCCTTAAGTCCATCCTTCAGTCCTTCCTTAAGTCCTTCCTTAAGTCCATCCTTCAGTCCATCCTTCAGTCCTTCCTTAAGTCCATCCTTCAGTCCATCCTTCGGTCCTTCCTTCAGTCCATCCTTCGGTCCATCCTTCAGTCCATCCTTCGGTCCTTCCTTCAGTCCATCCTTCGGTCCTTCCGTCAGTCCATCCTTCGGTCCTTCCGTCAGTCCATCCTTCGGTCCATCCTTCAGTCCTTCCTTCGGTCCTTCCTTCAGTCCATCCTTCGGTCCTTCCTTCGGTCCTTCCGTCAGTCCATCCTTCGGTCCTTCCGTCAGTCCATCCTTCGGTCCTTCCTTCAGTCCTTCCTTCGGTCCTTCCTTCGGTCCTTCCTTCGGTCCATCCTTCGGTCCTTCCTTCAGTCCATCCTTCGGTCCATCCTTCAGTCCTTCCTTCAGTCCATCCTTCGGTCCTTCCTTCGGTCCTTCCTTCAGTCCATCCTTCGGTCCTTCCTTCAGTCCATCCTTCAGTCCTTCCTTCAGTCCATCCTTCGGTCCATCCTTCAGTCCTTCCTTCAGTCCATCCTTCAGTCCTTCCTTCAGTCTATCCTTCAGTCCTTCCTTCAGTCCATCCTTCAGTCCTTCCTTCAGTCCTTCCTTCAGTCCATCCTTCAGTCCTTCCTTCAGTCCTTCCTTCAGTCTATCCTTCAGTCCTTCCTTCAGTCCATCCTTCAGTCCTTCCTTCAGTCCATCCTTCAGTCCTTCCTTCAGTCCTTCCTTCAGTCTATCCTTCAGTCCTTCCTTCAGTCCATCCTTCAGTCCTTCCTTCAGTCCATCCTTCGGTCCTTCCTTCAGTCCATCCTTCAGTCCTTCCTTCAGTCCTTCCTTCAGTCTATCCTTCAGTCCTTCCTTCAGTCCATCCTTCAGTCCTTCCTTCAGTCCATCCTTCAGTCCTTCCTTCAGTCCATCCTTCAGTCCATCCTTCAGTCCTTCCTTCAGTCCATCCTTCAGTCCTTCCTTCAGTCCATCCTTCGGTCCTTCCTTCAGTCCATCCTTCAGTCCTTCCTTCAGTCCTTCCTTCAGTCTATCCTTCAGTCCTTCCTTCAGTCCATCCTTCAGTCCTTCCTTCAGTCTATCCTTCGGTCCTTCCTTCAGTCCTTCCTTCAGTTACTTACAGCCTAAGCGAGAGACAGTGAAACACAGAGGGAGATTCTGGACGCCTAGCAACAGCCACTTCCTGGCTTCTCCCCTGAATCTGACACACACACACACACACCACCAGCCCAGCTGGCAGCCTGCAGCCTTTAGAGTCATCTGCTAATTTGGTCAATTAGGACACTGTTAATTTTGTCAATTAAACCCTGTGTTCATTGGTCCAATTAAGTCTTCTGCTAATTGACTGTGCAGGGGGCAGAGCTGTGTGGAGGTGCAGTCTAATTAGGCGTAAGTCACACATTAACAAACATAGTTTAAAAAACAACACGAATCCAGAGCAGGACGAGGTTAATTGAAAAGGCTCGTTAAGGAATGAACTGATTAACACACACTGGACAGGTTTGTTTGGTCCCATCCGTCCCTGTGTGTGTGTGTGTGTGTGTGTGCGTGCGTGCGTGTGCGTGCTGAAGATTTAGAGCTCTACAGTTCCTTCACACTCTCATTTTCATTCGACCCACCGAGTGAGGAGACGCTGGAAAGGCACATTGAGAAAGGATGATAATTATACCTGCACACCATGGTGTGTGTGTGTGTGTGTGTGTGTGTGTGTGTGTGTGAGACGTTAAATCACTCAGGCAGGTTTTAAATGGCGTCTCCTTGTTGTGATCGAGGAGGTCGTTGGTCCTGATGGATCTTCACCGTAGTGGTTGAAGGTGGAAACAAAAAAAGTCTGTCTTCATTCTTCATCACATCGTTGTCTTCACATTATAGAATGTGACCTCATCATGACCTCATCATGACCTCATCATCACGTCATCCAGGAGGTAAGGACTTCAGCTTCATGTTTACAATATAAAAAGTCTTTCTGTCTCCTGACGCTGCGGAGCAGAGTGTTTCCTGTTTGATCCAGTCTGAGCCACTGTGAGGCTGCTGCTGTCATCTGTGTCCGGGCCTCACTGATCACTGAACAGAACCAGAACCACAGAACTTTATTCACAGATTTTATTCACATTATATCTGCTGCTTTTCCCTCTGATGTCCTCTGCCTGCACCAACTCTCTGTGATTTACAGAGTTTAGCAGCTGGACCGGACCGGGTTGGAACTCAGCCTGAGTCCAACAGGGAATAATGTCACAGTACCGAGCTGATCTACAGGCTTCATGATGGAAACACTGATCAGCAGTGAAGCGCTAACTGTGGTTAGCTCGGTCAGCCGTGTAGCAGAGCTGACTCAGCCCGGAGCCAAACCTGGCAAGAGAACCAGCTCGATAGGCTGCTGTGTTCACTGTTAGACTGGACACTGACGGTTCAGAGGTTCTGTTGCTGTGTTCACTGTTAGACTGGACACTGCCGGTTCAGAGGTTCTGTTGCTGTGTTCACTGTTAGACTGGACACTGCCGGTTCAGAGGTTCTGTTGCTGTGTTCACTGTTAGACTGGACACTGCCGGTTCAGAGGTTCTGTTGCTGTGTTCACTGTTAGACTGGACACTGCCGGTTCAGAGGTTCTGTTGCTGTGTTCACTGTTAGACTGGACACTGCCGGTTCAGAGGTTCTGTTGCTGTGTTCACTGTTAGACTGGACACTGCCGGTTCAGAGGTTCTGTTGCTGTGTTCACTGTTAGACTGGACACTGCCGGTTCAGAGGCTCTGTTGCTGTGTTCACTGTTAGACTGGACACTGCTGGTTCAGAGGTTCTGTTGCTGTGTTCACTGTTAGACTGGACACTGCTGGTTCAGAGGTTCTGTTGCTGTGTTCACTGTTAGACTGGACACTGCTGGTTCAGAGGTTCCGGTTTGATCCGGCTGGTCCCTGCTCATAGCGCTAGCTGCAGTGAAGCTGATTCTGATATTTTACTGACTAAATATGTTTTAAACGATTCGACAGTTCAAATATAACTGAATATTGAAATGACTGAGCAGACCTCGGTCAGAGGCAGAGCCTGTCAGCAGTACAGTGCTGCCACTTCATTCAGCTTCAGGCCGCGCTGCTGCCAAGGAGACTTTAATTAATGATGATAATAGTAATTATCGAAAGAAAAAATGAGGAAAGATTCGCTTTGTCCTCTCACTCGGTCCTCCTTTATCTCTTTCTCTTTGTGCTGCCCTTTAATCTGTCACTCATTTATACACACACACACACACACACACACACACACACACACCTCGTGCAGATGCTGCGATGTAACTTGAGGTCTTTCCTCGTGTTCTGCTGCCACAACCCTGGAACATCAATTACACCGTCACTTTGGCTTCATATCACTGAATTAGCACGTCACCATGACGATAACACACACACACTCTGCTGCAGGAGCTGTGACAGCTTGGCAACACAATAAATCTTTGTCACACAGTTTGCTGACGCCACACACTGCAAACTGTCACACATTGTCAAACACACACACGTACACACACCTACACACACTTACATGTCAGCATAAAGGCTAATGTTCACACACACACACACACACACACACACCACTGTACAAGCCACATGCAGTATTTCTTAAAGCAACACGTCGTCATTTTGTCACACACAATAAAAAATAAAAACAAATCATCAAATGAAAGAATCGCAGCGTCCATCAAACACACATGGCGGCCATGTTAGTGCATGTGCAGTGCAAACACACACCTAAAAACAGAAAGCAGGAGCAGGAGTGTGTGTTTGTATGTCGCTCTTCATGCAAACAGCTGAGCTCACGGCACGTTCTCAGGTAGACGTGTGCGGCAGCGCTGCGGGGTCAGAGTCAGAGACGACTGCTAAAAATACTGACGTGAACGCGCCTGATAGAATAACGTCCTCCAGGATGTGTTTCCGACTGTTCCAAAGTGTGTGTATGTGTCAAACTCTTAAACAGTCAGCGCACCATCTGCACACGTTAGTTCCTCAGTGTAACTGAACCCAACAGTACTGCTTGAAGCTTAAAGTTTGGACATTTTTACACTCTTCTCCTTTCTTCATGAAAATGACTTTTTGGTCAATGTTTCATGATTATTATTATTTTTTGAACTCTGCACTGGTTTCTTGCTCATCTCGTCATTTTGTCAGATTGGTCTTCACTCGTTCTGATGTGGTATTTATCTCAGACTTTTCCTTCCTTTTCTCCTGTTTTCTTTCTGTCAGGGTTAATCATCATTTTCATTTCAAAGCCTTCGTGTGATTCAAAGTTCACTTCAGTGTCATTTTCTAATCAAACGCTCTTAATGTTCCTTGAACAGGCCTTAGAGCGACGAGTGAGACGGGAGCTTTTACCTCAGCTACACTTTGGACGACGATTTGCCTCGAGTCAGTTGAAGACGGGAACTGGACGGGTTCAGTTGTTTGGCCAGTCGTCTGTTCTCAACCAGTTCACGTTCACACGTCTTGTTACAGGTCTCACCAAATGGAAGCAACAGCTAACGCTGCGTCCCAGCTGCTCTCGGCTGCTGTGTCTCTAATGACTGCCATCGGTCGTCACCGGTCTTATTGCAGCTTACCTCCATATATAATGAAGACACTGCTGTATCCCATCTGATCATCATGGTGTAAAACTGAACATGAAGAAATTCAGATTGAGTTCAGTTTGAATATCTGCTGCTCTTTAACTTTTGAGGACAGTTTGTCCCTGAAGGTGCATCTACATGCACTCAACATGACCTTCACAGATGGTTGGTGTTTAGCTGCAGCTGTCTTTGGAAGGCGCTAACCTTAACCATCTATGATCTGAAGTCCATGGGCAGAGCTGGTTGGAGGTGGCAAACAACTGCCTGGAAGTCTGAGCTCAGGGCCAAGGAGTCGATATTCCATTCACTGTGGTAAGTAACAGTCAGACAGATATAATAAAAAGAAAACTTATCTCATCTTTACTGTCCACAAAGCTTTTACATGTTCTCATCTCCGTCTCTGTTCAACATGGCACTTCCTGTTTCGTTCTCACTCTTTGTTTTCTCTCTCCCTCTCTCTCTGTCCTGACGGACACCCAGTGACAGATTACTGAGCGCCACATTAAACTTTTATGCTGCGAACAAACAAAGGAAATGGCTTCAGCTGTTTGACATTGGGCAATGGAGGGACAAAAAGATGGAACATCAATACAGGGGAACACAGGAATGGAGGGGTTATGTATAAAAAGACAGATTGTTCCAGACAGGGTCACACGGCACAAAATGTTTAATCAGTAGGACTAGCCTCAGTATAACACTAAAACTTTCAGGATTTCATATGAAATTGGAAATGTGCCTGTGAGATCCTTTGAAAAGTCAGCAAAACATAAGAGATCATGCTGCTTTTAGAGAAACTTGTTTCTGTCCACCTTGTCTCAGCATCATATTAGAAATGTTCTGTATTATTTCAGAGAAACACTGATTGCAACAGGACTGTCTCTAAACCTGTAACAAACAAACCCCAGACCAGCAGACAGCAGGGCACACATACTGTAAGCAGAGACACAAAAAAACACTAAACACATCTGATTTCCTCTCGTGGACACACACACACACACACACACACACACACACACTTACTTGTGTCTGGAATACTGTGTGTTTTCCTGCCTCGTTGACAACACACTCCAGGGATGTGGCTGTTTCACACAGTTTCATGAGGTTACTGCAGCATGCTGATGAGATGGAAAGCAGCATTGAGGATTATACATTTTGTTACAGTACATGTTGGAACCTTCTGCAGTACCGACACTTAAACAGCATTTACAACAGATGACATGAGAAAGCAGGTGCAGAGTTGGAGGCATGTCACGTCTCAACATCAAATGTGAACATGCGTCCCAGAAACATGCAGCTGAACAGGACCCAGAGGGACGGCAGAGGGCAGCAGGTCTACTGATCAGAGTCAAACAGTATGGAGTGTGTTGTTGACCAACGCTCTTGCAGCTGTGGGCCGGACGCTGGGAGGTAGCAGGTTGTGCATGCAGAACTAATCTCAAAATCCCCTCTGCATGTAAAATGCATGAGAGCAGGGCTCACTGGGTGTTTGCGATGATAAGTGAAGGTAATCTGCAGCTGTAAAAAACAGGCTGTTCTACCTGTATGATGCATGAAGCGTCTACCTGCTTTTTCATGAACTGATTCATTAATTCATGACCACCGTCTTTGAGTTTTTCATGATAATAAAATCAAGAAAGAAGTTTGGTGAAAGTTCTGAATCTGTTGTTTGTAATTTTTCCATCATTGCCATGCACATTAGCTCCAGCCTCGCCTGCTCCTGACTCATTTACCTCTCGACATCAAGTGTTACTAAATATGAGCTGAATATTATAATGCAATCAACCAAAGTCACAAGAACCACGGTGCCATTGTTGTGTTTGTCTGTGTGATGAGCATGATTAGCATGATTAGCATGGACACTGATGCTGAGGAAGCTGCTGTTTTATTACCTGAAGATCAAACACTAACCATCCTGACACACACACACACAGACACACACACACACACACACACACACACTTACACACACAGACACACACACATAAACACACAAAAATAGGAAGTCGTTTTTTGTTTTTTTTGCATGTTTCCTGTAATGGTCAGATAATATGGAGGGACTTGTCGTGGATATAAATCCCACCGCTATGCATTAAAGCTAGTGCTATGAGCTAGCATCAGCGTCTACCTTCCAGTGAGCACGGCTGGACTGAACAGAACCTCCGAACCAGCAGTGAGCAGCATCCACAGTGAACACAGCAGCCTACTGAGGTGGTTTTCTTGCCGGGTTTGGCTAATGTTATTTCCTGTTGTTGCTGGTCCGGCAGTGTCGGACGTTTCATTAAATGTAAAATTAGTTCACTCCCCCCGAGCGCAGGATGACATCATCAACAAGTTTCCATGGTTCTTTCCTCACCTCCTTCTTCTCTTCTTTTAATCTCATTTCCTTTCCTCGGCCCTCCTCCTCTCCCTCACTCTTCATCAGGGATCAATGTGGCTGAACTCAGTCAACTCATTCTTTTTCTCCCTCAGAGCCAAACTATTCAATAAAGACACAACTGGCGTCACATTGATCCTGAGGACGTGTTCGAGGTCCTGAGCTCGCCTCGGCGAGGTCAGAGTGTTTAAGATGAGAGCAACACTAAAAATATTATCTTCTTCTTTTCAGACAAACACCAGTCACAAACACACTGATGTTCTCTTTTCAGGAGCTGCTGGACATGTTTTAAAGTTTCACGTCTTGATTTTGTCTTCTGTTTAAAACTGTCTGTCTTTAAGACTGTCTCAGTTTATCAGCTAATGGTAGCTCAGTTTGTTAGCTGCTGTTAGCTAATGGTAGCTCAGTTTGTTAGCTGCTGTTAGCTAATGGTAGCTCAGTTTGTTAGGTAAAGAGCACCGGGAAGAAGAAGAAGAAGAAGAAGAAGAAGAAGAAGAAGAAGAAGAAGAGGTGTTCAGGCCCAGCAGTCAGCAGCTTCTATGGACGTGATGGCAGAGGAGCAGAGAGTGAAGAGGACGCTGACGGAGGAAGCTAAGAAGAGAAAAGGAGAGAGTGAGCGAGCAAGAAGCCGCCGGACAAGAGTAAATCTGGGACTGACTTTTAGTGGTTGGTGAGAGCTTGGTGAAATAAAAGGCTGAAAGACAGACGCCGAGCTGGGCTGACTGCTGCTGGACTAGTCAGTGATATTAGCTGCTGCTGGGTCTGCTGCTGCTGACCTGGATGATGATTGGCTGCTGATCAGAAGTAATCAGAGTAAATACTGGAGTAAAATGTTCCTTTAATTATGTAAATTCATACGAAACATATGAATAAAATGGAAAATTTAAGTTGGGAAATTAATATGAAGGTAAAAGCAAATTAAAACAGAATGTCACATTTTCTAAATTATTATATTTACAGGAATATTTTGCTGCATTTCATGGCACACTGTCTTTAAAGTGTGTAGTCAGTATCTTTCTATCAGAAACATGCAGCTTCGGCTTCATCCTGCTCTTTAATATTGCAGCTCTGTGTTTGCACTCGCAGCAGGAGGTCTGCGTCTCAGCTGCAGCGCTTCATCAAGCCGCTCCATCCTTTTTAAACATGCACCGTCTACATCACATGTACATGCACACCAAAGACCGAATTACTGCCAGTAATCAGGTCAAGGCAGGAGATCAGGTGTGTGTTTAGGTTGGCTGCCTTTCAGGCCTTTTTCACACCAGCTTCAGATTTTCATTTGGAAAACACAAATGTTGGTTTTTAAAAAGATGAGTCTGGAACTGTGTTAGCTTCTTTATCTATTACAGCAGATGATTCAGTCAGAGGCTGAATTAAAGATGTTTTCCCGCCAGTCTAAAACCCGGACGTAATCTCTGAGACTGTCTACAACCTGGTCTCCATGACGTCCCCGCAGACTGTCTGAAACCTGGACGTAGTCTCTCAGACGTCCCTCTCTGCTTCATGTCATGTCTGTGTCTTGATGGACTCATCGGCACAGAGGGAAACTTCTTCCTCCTCCCTCTGCGTCTTACAAGGCCATCGGCTCATCTCATAGACTGTTACATAAAGCTGTTATATAAGAGAGTGGCTGGGCGACCGAGCTATGATGAGAGTGAGGAGAGAGAGAGAAAGAGAGAGAGTAGTAGAGTCTATCCAACACTGCCACAAAGTGTCTTCGGGTGTTCTCCAGGTGTTCTTTATGGTGTTCTTCAGGTGTTCTCCAGGTGTTCTTCATGGTGTTCTTCATGGTGTTCTTCAGGTGTTCTCCAGGTGTTTTTCATGGTGTTCTTCAGGTGTTCTCCAGGTGTTTTTCATGGTGTTCTTCAGGTGTTCTCCAGGTGTTCTTTATGGTGTTCTTCAGGTGTTCTCCAGGTGTTCTTCATGGTGTTCTTCAGGTGTTCTCCAGGTGTTCTTCATGGTGTTCTTCATGGTGTTCTTCAGGTGTTCTCCAGGTGTTTTTCATGGTGTTCTTCAGGTGTTCTCCAGGTGTTCTTCATGGTGTTCTGCAGGTGTTCTTCAGGTGTTCTTCAGGTGTTCTTCATGGTGTTCTTCAGGTGTTCTTCATGGTGTTCTGCAGGTGTTCTTCAGGTGTTCTTCATGGTGTTCTTCAGGTGTTCTCCAGGTGTTCTTCATGGTGTTCTTCAGGTGTTCTTCAGGTGTTCTCCAGGTGTTCTTCATGGTGTTCTGCAGGTGTTCTTCATGGTGTTCTTCATGGTGTTCTTCATGGTGTTCTGCAGGTGTTCTTCAGGTGTTCTTCATGGTGTTCTGCAGGTGTTCTTCATGGTGTTCTTCATGGTGTTCTGCAGGTGTTCTTCAGGTGTTCTCCAGGTGTTCTTCATGGTGTTCTTCATGGTGTTCTGCAGGTGTTCTTCATGGTGTTCTTCATGGTGTTCTGCAGGTGTTCTTCAGGTGTTCTTCATGGTGTTCTGCAGGTGTTCTTCATGGTGTTCTTCATGGTGTTCTTCAGGTGTTCTTCAGGTGTTCTTCATGGTGTTCTGCAGGTGTTCTTCATGGTGTTCCTCATGGTGTTCTTCATGGTGTTCTTCAGGTGTTCTTCAGGTGTTCTTCATGGTGTTCTTCGTGGTGTTCTGCAGGTGTTCTTCATGGTGTTCTACAGTGTTCTTCAGGTGTTCTTCATGGTGTTCTGTAGGTGTTCTTCATGGTGTTCTGCATGGTGTTCTGCAGGTGTTCTTCATGGTGTTCTTCAAGGTGTTCTGCAGGTGTTCTTCAGGTGTTCTTCATGGTGTTCTTCATGGTGTTCTGCAGGTGTTCTGCAGGTGTTCTTCAGGTGTTCTTCAGGTGTTCTTCAGGGTGTTCTTCAGGTGTTCTTCAGGTGTTTGTCGTGGTGTTCTTCGTGGTGTTCGTCATTGTGTTCTTCAGGTGTTCTTCATGGTGTTCTTCAGGTGTTCTTCATGGTGTTCTTCAGGTGTTCTTCAGGTGTTCTTCATGGTGTTCTCCAGGTGTTCTTCATGGTGTTCTTCAGGTGTTCTTCATGGTGTTCTTCAGGTGTTCTTCAGGTGTTCTTCGTGGTGTTCTTCAGGTGTTCTTCAGGTGTTCTTCATGGTGTTCTTCAGGTGTTCTTCAGGTGTTCTTCATGGTGTTCTTCAGGTGTTCCTTGTTGATAATGTCATCCTGTTTGAATGCTGCTCACTGCTGGTCCTGAGGTTGGTAGGTCAGGTAGACGCTGAAGCACCGAATCACTTCATTTAACTTCAGTTATCTCATGAGGCTTTCCATTCAGAGCAGGTCACAACAACAATTCCACTAAATGATCTTTAGAGATATGAATGTGTGTTTTATACATCCTAGGGCAAACTTCATGTGAGAGTGTGTGAGATGGAAAGAAACCATGTGACTGTTACATCCCCAGGCAAGTTCAGTCTGTCTGTGTGTGTGTGTGTGTCTGTGTGTGTGTGTTTTAAGGAGAATCCATGCATTAGTTATCAGCTCTGATTTCCCATTTCTGCTCACAGCTCCGACTGATGAAACACTGCTAACGCAGCACACTGCTGTGTCTATATGTAGTCTCCGTGACGTCCCCGCAGACTGTCTAAAACCTGGACGTAGTCTCTGAGACGTCCCCGCAGACTGTCTAAAACCTGGACGTAGTCTCTGAGACGTCCCCACAGACTGTCTAAAACCTGGACGTAGTCTCTGAGACGTCCCCACAGACTGTCTAAAACCTGGACGTAGTCTCTGAGACGTCCCCGCAGACTGTCTAAAACTGGGCGTAGTCTCCGTGACGTCCCCGCAGACTGTCTAAAACTTGGACGTAGTCTCTGTGAGCAGCTCGCGTCTTTTTCCACAGAGCACATTGACCGGACAGGAAGCCAGAAACAGCATAGTGGATCTGGTGGATTTTCAAAATAAAATACCCTGTATCATGTTGTAAAAACAGACAAAAGAGAAACAAATGAAGTATGAGACATATTTACACGTGCTGAAGCATGTTCAGGAGAAGATGAACCAGTCTGGAGGTCTGAAGTCTGGAGGGAGAAACGCTCCCGGTGGATTGAAGTCGATGCAGGAGTAGAAGAAGGAGGCTCTACGTGTTTTC
The DNA here is from genome assembly GCA_023373845.1 of Nibea coibor. Classification (NCBI taxonomy): domain Eukaryota; kingdom Metazoa; phylum Chordata; class Actinopteri; family Sciaenidae; genus Nibea; species Nibea coibor. Next base: position 422,146 of record CM041736.1, on the reverse strand, counting down.
AAAGGGGCCGGTCTGGACTGCACGCGGTCAGTTTACATCAGCAGCAGGTTACCCATCATGCCATGGGCTCTAACAAACCCCAACACCATCATGACAGAGCAGGTTCAGTGTGGGCTCTGATCTGTGCTGCAGCGCTCTTATTGTGAAATATGAGGGTGCACTATATGGTGGATCAATGATGTCACTGCACATGTAACAGGCATGATTCAAGTGTGTGTGTGTGTGTGTCCTGCTCAGGCATGTTCACCATCTCATGTCTGTGTGTTTGATCCTGAGCCAATAATAACACAGCTGTCTGGTTCATGTCTGTGTTTTGTCTGAACTTATGTAACATCAGCTGACGGCAGAGAAAGCTCCACTGACGGAGAACATCCACCCAGAGCGGACTCAGGCTGCGTTCACTCACAGCTTCGCCCTGCTGCAGCAGTCTGTGCGGCCCTCGTTGAATGAATACTGTGCTATGTCTGCACCTTTTAAAGCTAGTGTAGGACTCAGCGGCATCTAGTGCTGAAGTTGCAGATTGCAACCAACTGAATAAATGTGAGCCAAACATGCAAGAGGACCTGCACTGAGTTAAGATTTTATAATCTGTAAATCTGAGACAATCTGTCGTCATACGTCCCCATAAAACAGGAAGTTCTGTTTACTTCCTCATTTTTATGTGTCGCCTCAAAAAAAATTCATCGCAGCTAGTGCCATGAGCTAGCATCAGTGTCCAGTCTAACAGTGAGCACAGCAACAGAACCTCTGAACCGGCAGTGTCCAGTCTAACAGTGAGCACAGCAACAGAACCTCTGAACCAGCAGTGTCCAGTCTAACAGTGAACACAGCAACAGAACCTCTGAACCGGCAGTGTCCAGTCTAACAGTGAACACAGCAACAGAACCTCTGAACCAGCAGTGTCCAGTCTAACAGTGAACACAGCAACAGAACCTCTGAACCGGCAGCGTCCAGTCTAACAGTGAACACAGCAACAGAACCTCTGAACCGGCAGCGTCCAGTCTAACAGTGAACACAGCAACAGAACCTCTGAACCGGCAGCGTCCAGTCTAACAGTGAACACAGCAACAGAACCTCTGAACCGGCAGTGTCCAGTCTAACAGTGAACACAGCAATAGAATGTGAGATGGAACTTCCGGTCAAGATTATCAAAATAAAAGTCATGGACTGTAGAGTGAGCGTGTGACTGTTTCAAAGACAGTCTGCAGACGTCAGTCATCGTCACGTCAGCTGATATTTTGACAGATCCTGACTCATGTCGTGATGAATGCGTCCACGCTCTGAATCCTGCATAACTTGAAGCCTTAATATAATGTGAGCTGTATATAAATTCAGACAAAACATGGGGACTTATGGAGACTGACTCACTTCTGGAACCAGCCTCAGGTAGCAAACTGTCTCCTACAGCAGTTTTATTTTGAAAGAGGAAGCACGTGGTTCGGACTGTAGCTTGACGCGTCATCCTGCCTGCTTGTCCCCAGCAGCCCCGAGCAGAGAGGGAGGGAGGGGGAGAGGGAGGAGGAGAGGGAGGAGGAGAGGGAGGACACGGCGGCGGAGAGAGCTGCACTGAGCCACACACAGAGAGAGGAGGCGGGCGGAGGAGCGCGGGTCTGCGGGCTGTTTTCACACCTCCAGCTGCCTTTTTCCTCGCTGCTTTTTGGGAACTATCAGCGGGCTCTGACTGTGCGTGACCCCGGGCTGAGCCACCGCTGCTGTCCGCCCCGCATGGCTCCGGATCCGCTGGGAACTTGTTCGTAGAGCCGTGCGGGTCTGGTGCGTTTTGGAGGAGGAGCAGGAGGCGCAAGAGGAGCAGGCTGGATTATTGCACACAAAAGCCCACTGGACAAAAAAAGCGAGCCGGGCCTGGCTGCGGGGTCGTGGTTCCGCGCAGTCTTTTAAATGTGGGAGGAGGATCCGGAGCACCGCAGGACTGAGCCCGGCGGAGCGGCGGAGACCGTCTCCAACTAGAGGGACTATGTGGCTCTCCTGGCTGACTTGTGCACTTGTGCTGGGAACTTTGTGTGCAGGTAAAGACGGCTGGCCGCGGGCTGTGCGGGTGAGAGGGGGGCTGAGTCCGAGCACATCACAGCGGGCTGCAGGAGCCACTGGAGCTCCACGTGTGGAAGCGGAGGAGTGTCAGGACCGCAGCCCGCAGAGGCTGCTGGTCTGTGGGGCTGTGTCTCAGCAGCTCGTGGGGGTGGAGGTGGTGGTGGTCTGTGCAGTGTTTCCAGGTGGACCGAGGAGAAAACCTCCACCCGGGCCGCGCGTGGACATTCTTTGTGTCTTGCGATGTTCTTCGGTCCGCGTGCATGTGCGTGTGTGCGCGCACGTGCATGTGTGTGGTTGCAGGCTCCATTGTCTGCTCAGGCATGCGGATCAATAATCGATCCACAAAGAGCGCGAGCCTCACTACAGAAATCACCGTTAACCGGACACATTCAACATACACGCGCGCGCGCGCACGCGCTCCTCCTCGGTACCGTCCACGCGCGTTTTACTACGACACAGGGCGGGCGGATGAATGGAGCTGCTCGGTCATGTGGCCTCGTAGTAGTAGGAGAGGAGGAGGCGTGTGCGCGTGCGCGCTCTACACACATCATAACATCCCATAATACATCTGTGATGTTTGCGATGACCCGCGTCATCAGGCTGATTCATTTCAGCAGTGATCGATTAATGATCGATGTCACATAATATTGAATATATAATAATTCTGTATGTCATGACTCATCATAGTACTCCTCTGTGTACTCTGTGTACTGTCAGCAGGTAGACTCAGATGATCACAACATTTTACCAGAAATGATTTTTAACTGTCAGTGAAATGCATCTTGGGAGTTGTAGTCTGTCTGTCAAGTCTCATGACCACAGACTTGTTGTAGTGAGTTAGTGTGTGTGTGTGTGAGTGTGATCAGCATATCTGTGCCCTTTAAATCTTCCAATCAGAGTAGTTTCACCTGCATCAGCTGACTTGACTTACCAATTAAGGCCTCAGCCAATCAGGGCAGGACAGCGCTGCCTGCAGGTCTGGAGTCTCTGGCAGGAAACGTCTGAAATGTTCATGGCACGTTACCTGCGCTCTCTTCAAACCACAGCAGACTGCTTTGGCACAAACAGGAATTTTACCTGAATATTTCCACGTGTCACAGTGTGACGACCAAAGCCGAGCCGCTGATCATTTTGTTCGTCTCGTTTGTTTCACGATGAGTTAACGAGGCGGTGAAGCTGATCTGAGTTCAGTTAAAGAGAGAAACTTTGAATGTTTCCTCTTTTCTTTACAGATGTTGACTTTCATGACTCTGGGTGGGACTGTTGGCTTCATGAAAAGTAATGCATTACTGTACATAAGTACTCTGTGTAGAAAGTACTTTGTTAACGTGCAGCGTGCTGTGTTCAGGGTCTCCAACAGTGCCTCCGACATATGAACACTTGTGAGGTGGATGACGCTGCGTTCTCTCAGATGAAACGTTCCTCAGATCAGCAGATGAAGATTTGAAGCCAACATTCGTTCTCCACCTCGGTGTCAGTGAGAGGGTGGAGGAGCTGCAGCAACATGAGGCTTCTCGTCACGTTGCCTCCTGTTTGCTCACTAAACTCTCCCTGTGTTCGAGTTGGAGAATCTTTCTCAGCTGCTGTTGCTGTTGCTGTTGTTGTGAAGCGCTGAGGCCTGAATCACTGCCCTCACTACTCCGACTAGCCGCAGGCCTGAACACCAGCAGACGGGGTGAGGAGGGCGCATGATGGGGGAGGGGTTGCCCATAGCTACAAGACTTAAAGGACCAGTGCCTGTTTTGTTATTTTTTTTCTCCTCACTGCTCCCTTAAGATTGATGACACGAGGTCAAGAGGAGGAGGACGATGGGCTGAGAGGGGAGGAGAGAGGGGGAGGTACTAGGTCAAGAGCAGACCCAGAGGGAGGAACAGAGCGCCGATTTGAAACGGCATGGAGTGAAGCTAAAGAGCTGGAGGAGTTTCTCCTCCTGCATCAACAGCTTCTGAAACACAAACGTCAGAGCAGGAGGTGCAGATAAAATGTTGTCTCTGTTACTACTACTACTACCACTACTATTACTACTACTACTACTACTACTACTACTACTACTACTACTACTACTACTAATAATAATAATAATAATAATAATAATAAAAAGTACAGCCTTTGAACTTCACATGACTGCGCTCTGTGAAATTCAGTTCAGTCTTTCGTCCCGTTTGGATGGAAACTCTTGTGGCAGTTGAAGCTCAGTACTTTGAGACAGTTCATGTGAACGGTCCTGTTGTCGGTCCAGTTGTCGGTTCTGTTGTCGGTCCTGTTGTCGGTTCTGTTGTCGGTTCTGTTGTCCTGCAGTGTGTTTACAGTCACTGAGCTGCAGCGTTGATGTTCCATTGCTGTCTCTAATATATGGCTGGAGATCAGCTGACCTGCTTTCTCAGTGATCAATACTGTGGGAGAGGAGGCCCGGTTTTTATTGTACCAGCCCCCCTACACACACACACACACACACACACACACACACACACACACACACACACACACACTGAGCCTGATGTTGGTGCCTTCCTCCACCCACAGTGTCACAGCACATTTAATGATTTCCTCATTTTAACATGTCTCCTATAAAAACACTCAGATAGTGAAGGACTTGTGGATATTGATTGGTGTTTACAGTAGCCAATAGCGAGCGTGCGTTACATCCCCACCACTGTGCACTGCAGCGAGCGCTATCAGTTAGCATCAGCGTTTACCTTCCAGTGAACACGGCCGGACCAAACAGAACCTCTGAACCGGCAGTGTCCAGTCTAACAGTGAACACAGCAACAGAACCTCTGAACCAGCAGTGTCCAGTCTAACAGTGAACACAGCAACAGAACCTCTGAACCAGCAGTGTCCAGTCTAACAGTGAACACAGCAACAGAACCTCTGAACCAGCAGTGACCAGTCTAACGCTCCGTAATCTGATTATCAGATGAAGATCACAGCTGGATTATCAGTTCTAACATCGTTCTGTGAGGTCAGTCATTACACAGCAATCTTTGACATTAGTTTTGTGGAAACACGCAGATGTTTTGAGTGTTTTCAGTCTGAGCAGCACAATGCTCATGCACGAGGAACCACGAGGAACCACAGGGAACTATGAGGAACTACAAGGGGCCGTAGACTCTGAGTCTTGTGGTCAAACGAGCTGTTGGTTTCCACCTGATGATGAAGTGTTATCTCATAGTGCAACACACAAACACACTGCAGGGACGTGTTCAGCTCCTTTCAAACTGGCCAATCAGACTCTGGCGTTCTCCACGGTCATGGTATAGAATAACAGCAGTAAATGGCAGAGTGTTGGTCTGCATTGTGTTTGCTCGGCTGTAAAGTTTGGTGCCTCACTGTGACAGATGGGGGGTGTGTAGGGGGGTCCATGGCTCTCTCTTTCACGGCTCCCAGGGGCCCAGACTGCCCCACGCCCCCTCCAACACTCATTTGTTTCCTCTCTCGCCCCCGCTTCTCGCTCCCTCGTGGACCAGAGGAATGACTCTCTGTCTTTGCTGCCATTTGTCCGGGGATGGGGGGCCCAGTCTGGGTCCTGTCTGGACGACGGGGGCAGATGTTGTCTGGACAACAACAACAGAACACGCTCTGGTGCTGGTTGTCTTATCTGGTGGTTCTTCTGCAGCAGCTGTGATTTGTTTGGATTACATCAGACTGAGCAGCTCCAGTTATCAGCTGTCTCACACGCTTGCCCTCGTGCACGCTCACATGTGGTTTTTGTAAACTTGTTGAGGTCTGGTGTTTTGTTCTTCAGGGGCTTCCAGGAAAGCACCACTGTTTTAATTGGTCCTCAAGGGTTGTCTTTTGGAGTTTCACTGGATATTTGAATGTGACCCAGGACTCCACAGGGAGGTGGTTGGTTGTCCGTAAAGGTGGTGTGGAGGCATTTTAGGGGGTTCTGGGACTATTTTAGGGTATTAGGGATCCAGGAAGGGAGGGAGGTTAATTGGTCTTTTAGGTGTTCTAGGTCCTAGGATTCTTGCTGGGAGTTCAGGGTTTGAAGGGGCTTCGTATGGAGGGTTGGACTTGAGTTGGCCCCAGAATCTTCTCGGGTGTACCAGGGCTTCTTGATGTGGCCATATTGCATGATTCAAGGGAGGTTTAATGGAGTTTTGAGGTTGTTAGATGGGTATTTCAGGTTGTAGTACTTCTTTACAGAGTTCAGGGAGTCCTCAGCATGTCCAGAGGTGTCATAGAGGGATCTCCTTGGTTCCTAAAGGCACTGCAAGGTTCTTTAAGGGTGTTTTAATGTTTGTTTGTTTTTGTTTTTTTACATCCGAGCTTTAAGGGGTTCTGGACCTGTGCCAGTGAAACAGGGTTTATTAAAGGACCTCTAGAGGAACTTCCAGTGGCGGGTTTATCCTTGAGTGTGCTCTTGTATACGATGATATAGTTTTAGGGTTTCTCACAAGGGTTTTGTTGTTGATTGGAGTTCTTGCAGTCTTTCAGGGGTTTTTCATTGTTTTGTTGGAACCCGGATGTGTTGTTGTACTCGTATCCACGTGGTTTAAATAAAACCTGACAGATGCTGCATCTGTTTGCAGCTCACAGGTTCACAAATATACAGATGTCGGCCATAATTCAGATTCCACTGCACTGAGCATATGTGCAGAATGTGCCGACCGTTCCCATGGGAACAGGCTAACAGATGGCTGCTGGTTTAACAAGTAATCTGCAAAATGCATATGTACAGAAATATACACAAGAAATCGATCAGCATGTGGAGATCATGAAGAGTGTGCTGGCGTTCGCCATGAACAGATTTGTAGTTTCTGTTATGCTGGACTACAAGAAGGTCTGTCACCCACCGGCTCCGCGCTCAGGTCACCTCTGGCTCAAACATCCATGATGCCGTTAGCATGGCTCATTGTTGAGCTCAGCTCTCATGTCGTATAATGCTTGAAGGCCAGGCCAACGTTGAAGAAGTAACACGACTGCTGCTGTCAGATCGTTTGATTGGTAGATCAATAAATTGTCATTTCTACTTTCAGACTATCGAATATTTGCTTTTCGTTTTTCAAAGATAATTTTTTATCTTAATTTGACAGACAGACAGACAGAGATGGGGAATGACTTGCAGGAAAGAGCTGCAGGTCGGATTTGAACCCTGGGCCTCTGCAGCAAAGACCGAGCCTTCACGCACCAGCTGAGCTAAACGCTGCCCCGTATTTATCTTTTATGATAGTTAAAATAAATCTGATAATTAGACCAATCAGTAGTCGATATGACAACTCATCGTTTTAATGGAGCTGGAGTAACTGTAACATTTTTAGCAGTAATAAGTTCCTGTACTCGTCAGTGATGGTGACGCCGTCACACTGCAGCTCTGTCTTTGTTGTTTGGCCCGCTGTCATGGAGGTCAGCTCTATTGTCTGCAGCTCTGTGTGCTGTCAGGACCGAGCCACTGTGATTGATGACACTTACAGCTGGTGTGTGTGTGTGCGTGTGCGTGTGTGTGTGTGTGTGTGTGTGTCTGTGTGTCTGTGTGTGTGTGCGTGTGTGTGTCTGTGTGTGTGCACGCGATGAGATCTGGGTAATGATGAGCACGAGTCCTGTTTCTTTCCTCTTCTCTCATTTTCACAGACGATGCTGAGGCTGACTTGTGTGTGTTAAAGCCCCATCACTAGACATTGCAGCTAGCGCTATGAGCTAGTGTCAGCAAATCTAGTGTGTGTGTGTGTGTGTGTGTGTGTGTGTGTGTGTGAATATCACAAAGGCAATTAATGACATGGATCTATGCTTGTGTGTCTGTGAAGAGTTCCCATGGCTTTGCATCTCATATGCAGCCCTAAACACACCGTGTGTGTGTGTGTGTGTGTGTGTGTGTGTGTGTGTGTGTGTGAGACCTCTGACCCTCACGTCTGGAGCACACAAAGGCTCTTAATAATTGGTATGTGGTCATTTTGCATGATAAAGTCGCTCACACTTTGAGAGATTAGCATTTCACACATGTCTGTATGCATGTCATCAAGGAAGCACAGGAGGTCAGAGGTCACACACACACAGGGTCGATGATGTGATTATGTGTGAGTTGCTGCAGCTGGAAGATGTGACTGCACGGCCGTGTTCTCTCTGTCTCGACACTTTTCTCACACTCTGTTCGATGGTGCCGTCGCTGCTTTTCATAACAATACGCCAGCTGTCAGCCTTCTTCAGTCAGACGCCACGGAACGCGGAGCACAGGTTTGAAGTAGAACGTGAACGTCATAGTTACTATCTGAGACAAACACCAGGGCGACATCAGCCGCGTCGTCGTCAAGTATCTCAGGAGAAAAGTTTGACTGAAAGTCTCTTTGTGTAGAATCAGCGCAGAGTGTTTGTTCAGCGCGAGCAGAAGATGAAGCACGTATGGAAACACGCATCGTGTGTGTGTGTGTGTGTGTGTGTGTGTGTGTGTGTGTGTGTGTGAGAGAGAGAGGTGGCTGACCTTTCACCCTCAGATCAGACATGTTATTGTGTCTCTGCCTCTCGTGCGCCCTCACAGGGCGTCACCATGGAAACACTCACTGCCATGTGGACATGTGGCAGCGGAACTTTGTCTCTCTGCTGCAAACTTCCTGCTGCCACTTCACAATAAAAGCTTTTCAACAGGGCTTTTATTGTGAAGTTAGCAACTGTGTACCATCTCTGGTACTGGACAGAGATCTGCCCTCTGCAGCAGGATGTGTGGTCGTGTAGTCGTGTTGTTGTGTAGTTGTGTTGTTGTGTAGTTGTGTAGTCGTGTTGTTGTGTAGTTGTGTAGTTGTGTAGTCGTGTTGTTGTGTAGTTGTGTTGTTGTGTTGTTGTGTAGTTGTGTAGTCGTGTAGTTGTGTAGTTGCAGTCGCTGCCATGTACCATCCTGCACACATCGATCTGTGTGTTCATTACTGTGTTTGTCTAACGACAGAAGGTCCACGATGGCCTCTGTGTTTCACTGTAGCTTCTTGTTGTGGTTGGATGGTTTGAAGATCTGGTCTGAGGTCAGCTGATGGTTTCTAACCCTAACCAGAGGAGGACGAGGTGGACGAGTCACAGGCTGGTTGTTGTAAACCTGTGGAGTTTCCTTCAGCCTGTGAGCTGCAGGTCTGATCAGACATTAGTGCTCACTGTCAAAGTTTCTGATCTATGAGGGCGAGAAGAATGAGGAGCATGAACTAACATGGCCACAGAGTTATCATGTTAGCTTTGGAGCAGCCTGATGGTGGCGCTACAGGCAGTATCTGACACTGCATGTACACACACACAAACACACAAACATGGAGACGAGGGCGAGGTGTGTGTTCCTCAGCAGAACTGTTCAGCTTCTTCCTGAACTTTCTGCAACTCGCTGCTCAACTTTTTAATTGAAAACGAAGTCGGACTAAATGTCAAGACACACACACACACACACACACACACACACACACACACACACACACACACACACACGGACAACTGCCTGGCCCATTAGCTCACAGATCTCCATGGCGACCAGATTCAACCTCCAGAATACTGATGAGGGTTCAGGCAAGGTACTGCTGAGTACTACTACTGTGTACTCACTGCAGAGGCAGAATATAGTACTACTGCAGTACAACAGAACCTGGACGTAGTCTCCGTGACGTCCTGCAGACTGTCTAAAACCTGGACGTAGTCTCCGTGACGTCCTGCAGACTGTCTAAAACCTGGACGTAGTCTCTGAGACGTCCCCGCAGACTGTCTAAAACCTGGACGTAGTCTCTGAGACGTCCTACAGACTGTCTAAAACCTGGACGTAGTCTGCAGCAGCCTCACAGTCACTCAGACTGGATCAAACAGGACACACTCCGCTCCGGCGGCGTCAGACGAGAGAAAGCGTTTGATTGGATGTTAAATTAGTACACACTCCCTGAGTGATGACATCATCAACAAGTGACACTGAAGACGGTGTTGGACAGACACTGGAGGACAGAGGACAGACTTTGTGTTCTGTCTCCATATTTATGTAAATACTGTATATCATAGTACTAGTACTGCAGCTGTCAGCTGTGTTCAGAGGGTGGTGGTGTAGGAAATGCTGGTTGCCTGGCGACGATTAAAGCACAGAGTGGCTGTAACATCTGTCACAGGAAATGCTGCTGTGAGTCTGTTTCACTTCAGTCCAACTTTTATTTAGATTTTTCAATACTTCCTCTCGATAACAAAGTACTCGAGTACATTTCAGTACACACTCATCTGATCTGCATTCAGTCTCGAACCAAGGGCCATTTTTCTGCTTCTCTTCTTTCTTATTTGTAAAAAGATTCTTATTAATTATCAAATCAAATTTTATTTGTATAGCCCAAAGTCACAAAACACATTTTGCCTCAGAGGGCTTTACAATCTGTACAGGGAGTGACACCCTCTGTCCTTAGGGGGTCCCCCGGTAGTCTCGTCCTATGGCAGCATAACTAAGGGAAGGCCTGAGCCAGCCCTAACTATAAGCGCTATCAAAAAGGAAAGTCTGAAGTCTAGTCTTGAATGTGGTGACCGTGTCTGCCTCCCGAACCCAGAAAGGTAGTTTGTTCCACAGAAGAGGAGCTTGATAGCTGAAAGCTCTGGCTCCCAGTCTACTTTTGGAAACTATGGGAACCACAAGGAACCCAGCATCCTGAGAGCGCAGTGTTCTAGAGGGGTAGTAAGGTACTATGAGTTCTTTTAGATATGATGGTGCCTGGCCATGAAGAGCTTTGTATGTAAGGAGAAGAATTTTAAATTCTATTCTAGATTTAACAGGTAGCCAGTGCAAGGAAGCCAAAATGGGAGAGATGTGATCTCTGATCTTGGTTCCTGTCAGAACACGAGCAGCAAGGTTCTTTACGGAGGAGCTGGAGGCCAGGGTGGTCCCATCTAAGGTGGCCCAGTCTCCGGAAAGAGAGTTTCTGAGGTGTTTGGGTCCAATTACAAGAACTTCAGTTTTATCTGAGTTCAGCATCAGAAAGTTGTAGGTCATCCAACTTTTTATATCCCTAAGGCACGCTTGCAGTTTGGCTAAATGATTGGTTTCATCAGGCTTGATCGATAAATATAATTGGGTGTCGTCAGCATAACAATGAAAATGAATGGAGTGATTCCTAATAATGTTCCCTAGAGGAAGCATATATAGACTGAATAGAAGTGGTCCTAGTACAGAACCTTGTGGGACTCCATGACAGACTTTGGTATGTATGGAGGATTCATCATTGACGTGAACAAACTGAGATCGATCTGAGAAATACGACCTAAACCAGCTTAGGGCAGTTCCTTTGATGCCAATCTGATGTTCCAGTCTCTGTAAAAGAATTTGATGGTCTATGGTTCAAATGCAGCACTAAGATCTAACAGGACGAGTACAGAGATGAGTCCTTTGTCTGATGCCATTAGGAGATCGTTTGTGACTTTGACCTGTGCGGTCTCTGTGCTATGATGGACTCTAAATCCTGACTGAAAATCCTCGAATAAACTGTTCTTGTGAAGAAATTCACACAGCTGATTAGCTACAGCTTTCTCGAGTAGCTTAGAAAGAAAGGGAAGGTTTGATATCGGTCTATAATTGGCTAAAACCTCTGGATCTAGAGTGGGCTTTTTAATTAAAGTGAAGTAACAGATTACTGAGCTCCTCGTTCTTCATATGAAGTCGTGTTGATGCTCACAAAATGTTTCATAGTCAAACTACATGGAAGAAGTTGGACAGGGTCTGAACTGCTTCAATGTGGACTCATCAGACCACAGGCCAGTTTTCCACTTCACTTCAGTCCACCTTAAATTATCTCAGTCCGCCTTAAATAAGCTCAGGCGGTACAGTGGCCGCCTCACATGTGAAGGCTCGCTGCGGCTGGCCCGGGTTCGAGTCACCGTTAAGAATGGAAAAACCCCAAAACAGGGACGAGCTCTGAGAGTAAAATGACAGGATTATGTCACAGAGACAGTTTGGAGACCGAGACAACACGACACAGCGCGGCTTCTTTGGTTATGACCTCATTGTCACTTGACCGCAGAGGTCAAAGGTTACATCTGGTGCCCATAACTTCATCCATCCAAAGCTCTTTGATGGTCTGTCTGTCTGTCTCTCTCTGTCTGTCTCTTGCTGAATGTCTTATGGTATACGTGCAGCATTCATGATGACTACTGTGCTGAGAGGGTGATTGAAGCTGCTCTTTGTCTCCGTCTGTGCTGCAGGACTGAGCCACGGGGAGGCCGACACCACAGAGTGTTTGTACTACAACGTCAACTATGAGATCGAGAAGACCAACCAGAGTGGAGTGGAGCGCTGCGAGGGCGAGAAGGACAAGCGCTCGCACTGCTACGCCTCCTGGAGGAACACCTCTGGCTCCATTGAGCTGGTGAAGAAAGGCTGCTGGCTGGACGACTTCAACTGCTACGACCGGTACAAACACTTTTACAGACGAGGGTAGCCCAACCTGAACCTGTCGAGATTCTTTGTATCTTTGATAAACTGAGCTGAGCAGACGCCAAATGATTCACTACGTCTGAACCATTGTCTCTTCAGCTGTACTCGGGTATTTACTCTGATTACTTTACTTCTGATCAGCCAATCATCATCCAGGTCAGCAGCAGCAGACCCAGCAGCAGCTAATATCACTGACTAGTCCAGCAGCAGTCAGCCCAGCTCGGCGTCTGTCTTTCAGCCTTTTATTTCACCAAGCTCTCACCAACCACTAAAAGTCAGTCCCAGATTTACTCTTGTCCGGCGGCTTCTTGCTCGCTCACTCTCTCCTTTTCTCTTCTTAGCTTCCTCCGTCAGCGTCCTCTTCACTCTCTGCTCCTCTGCCATCATGTCCATAGAAGCTGCTGACTGCTGGGCCTGAACACATTAACAAACAGAGCTAACATGAGCTAACAGCAGCTAACAAACAGAGCTAACATGAGCTAACAGCAGCTAACAAACAGAGCTAACATGAGCTAACAGCAGCTAACAAAGAGAGCTAACATGAGCTAACAGCAGCTAACAAACAGAGCTAACATGCGCTAACAGCAGCTAACAAAGAGAGCTAACATGAGCTAACAGCAGCTAACAAACAGAGCTAACATGAGCTAACAGCAGCTAACAAACAGAGCTAACATGAGCTAACAGCAGCTAACAAACAGAGCTAACATGAGCTAACAGCAGCTGACAAACGGAGCAGAGACACCGCTCACCTGATCACAGGTCACCTGATCACAGGTCAGTGTGGGTCAGCAGGAGGTCACAGACGTCAGGTTATCAGAGGAAACATCTGACCTCAAAAGTAATGTTTATAGAAATGATGAAACTTTCCTCTGTGTTCCCGTGCTCTGACGTAGAAACACATAAAGACACATGTACTCATGTATGTCTGAGTTATGTAATGCTGTTACTACAACCGCTGCTGCTTTTCGGGCCACCACTGTGACCATAACGACAAAACGACTGTCACCATGGCAATAACAACCAAACAACAGCAGTCACACTGTGATCTGAGGGTAAACTCAAGTCTCCTCTCCGTCCGTCATCGATGTAGTCTAAAGAGCCGAGGGAGTCTAACAGCAGACCCGTCAATCACACGGCGTCTGGCAGCAGTTGTTCTTGACCCAAATAGCAGATTTCTTTTTTCCCAGCGCCTCGGGGAAAATGTGAAATTTGCAGCATATCAGCATGTGTCGGGGAAAAGCTGAAGAAAACATGTCACCATCTTCTCCTCTTTGCTCCTCTGCCCTGGACTGACCTCTGACACATGACTAGTGCTCACGTCATACAAAGCTGTGCACGCGCTCATGTCTGAAACACGTTTGATGACCGGCAGGAAAACAAGACGACGGGAAGCAGCAGCTGATTTTTATGAATCTGACCAGAAGAAGAACGTAATCCTTTAAAGTGTCCATTAGACAGGAAGTAGAGTCCACGAGACAGGAAGTAGAGTCCACGAGACAGGAAGTAGAGTCCACGAGACAGGAAGTAGAGTCCACGAGACAGACAGATGAAAGAATGTTTTTGGGTCATATGAGGACAGACTCAGCCCGGTATCCCAGAAGGATTTGCTCTGTAGTCATCAGGATTAGTGTGCACTCCCTTTGTTCTGTTTGGAGGAGGAAGAGAGTCTGAGTCTGGGTCTGAGTCTGGGTCTGGGTCTGGGTCTGGGTCTGGGTGTCCAAGCTGTGACCCGTGGACTGTGTTCTGTCTCTCAGTCAGGACTGCGTGGCCACAGAGGAGAGTCCTCAGGTCTTCTTCTGCTGCTGTGAAGGAAACTTTTGCAATGAGCGGTTCACACACCTGCCCGACGTCACGGGACCACGTGAGTCTGCCTGTTTGATTGGACACGTGTGTGTGTGTGTGTGTGTAACTCACTTGTATCTTTCTTATGTGTATGCGTGTCAGTGATCAAAGCCCCGCCCCCCAGTGTTGGCGTGTTGAACGTCATGGTTTACTGCTTGCTGCCTGTCACCATGTTGTCCGTCGTCCTGCTCACCGCAGTCTGGATGTACCGACACCGGAAACCTCCATATGGACACGTGGACATCACGGAGGTACACACACACACACACACACACACACACATCCTGTCTGTCACAGTCAAAACGTGATGTCTTTGTGATGTCATAGCTCCCTCTGGTGGCGCCCGGGTGGTAGTGCAGGAACTGTTGTTGCCCTCCTCTTTGTCTGCTGCTCCTGCTCGTGTTCTGCATTGACATGAATAACTTTAGTGTGTCCTCCTCTCTGTGTCCTCCAGGATCCTGGTCCTCCTCCTGCCTCCCCCCTGCAGGGTCTCAAACCTCTGCAGTTGCTGGAGGTGAAAGCCAGGGGGCGTTTCGGCTGCGTGTGGAAGGCCCAGATGATGAACGAATATGTGGCTGTGAAGATCTTCCCCATGCAGGTTTGCAGACGTTTTCTCGCTGATCCTCCATGTTTATGTCTGCAGACTGTTTCACCTCCCTTCCTCCTCCTCCTCCTCCTCTTTTCTGACAGAATAAGGAGTCATGGCAGAACGAGAGAGACGTGTTCATCACATCAGGTATGAGGCATGAAAACATCCTGAGGTACATCGCTGCAGAGAAACGAGGGAGTCACCTGGAGGCCGAGCTGTGGCTCATCACTGAGTTCCACGAGAGGGTGAGGAGGAGGGAGGAAGAGGGAGGAGGAGTGAAGAGGGGGGAGGAGGGGGAGGGAGGGAGGAAGAGGGAGGAGGAGGAGGAGGAGGAGGAGGAGGAGTGAAGAGGGGGGAGGAAGAGGGGAGGAGGGGGAGGGAGGAAGAGGGAGGAGGAGGAGGAGGAGGAGTGAAGAGGGAGGAGGAGGGGGAGGGAGGGAGGAAGAGGGAGGAGGAGGAGGAGGAGGGGTGAAGAGGGGGGAGGAAGAGGGGAGGAGGGGGAGGGAGGAAGAGGGAGGAGGAGGAGGAGGAGGAGGAGGAGGAGGAGTGAAGAGGGAGGAGGAGGAGTGAAGAGGGGGGAGGGAGGAAGAGGGAGGAAGAGGGAGGAGGGGGGAGGAGGAGGTCGGAGTGATGATGCCGGTGAAGTTTGCTGTGGCTGCGTCAGACGGAGATGATCGGCTTTCATCCGTTATCACAGCGAGTGACTGACCGTGTGTCTCTGCAGGGCTCGCTGTCAGACTTCCTCAAGGGAAACATCGTCAGCTGGTCCGAGCTGTGTCACATAGCCGAGTCGATGGCGCGCGGCCTGGCTTATCTTCACGAAGACATCCCCCGACAGAAGGGAGAGGGACCCAAACCGGCCATCGCTCACAGGTCTGACGCTTCCTGAGGCTGTCATAGAAAAACACTCGCAGACTGATCCCTAAAAGTTTTGCTCGAGTTGTCTTTGGTGTCTTTGGCGTCAGGTGGTCGTAGAACTGACTCCAGCGGTCTGAAGTCGAAGGTTTAGTGTTAGTGAAGGTTTTTAGTCTCGGCTCTTGCAGACGGTGACGTTCAATCACGTGAACAGTGTCAACGACCAATAAGAGCGCTCTCTCCAGCACCGTCAGGTAGTAGTGAGTGGATATACGGCAGTAAACACAGTGCATGGAACCTCTCACACGCTGATCAGGTCCGACGTGGTTCCTGTCGTCCATCTCTGGACCGCCTGGTTTGATGTATTTCTCTCTCTCCGTGTCTCGCAGGGATTTTAAGAGTAAGAACATCATGGTGCGTACAGACCTTACAGCGGTGATCGGTGACTTCGGGCTTGCTGTTTGCTTCGAGCCGGGGAAACCACCTGGAGAGACGCATGGACAGGTGAGCTGTTCTGACTGCAGGTGGCTGTGGAGAGGAGTTTTAAACGCTGAACATTGCTGTGTGTGTGTGTGCGCAGGTAGGGACCTGGCGTTACATGGCTCCAGAGGTTTTAGAAGGAGCGATCAACTTCCAGCGAGACGCTTTCCTCCGAATCGACATGTACGCCGTCGGTCTGGTGCTGTGGGAGCTGGTGTCCCGCTGCAAGGCTGTTGATGGTAACACACACACACACACACACACACACACACACACACACACACTTCCTCTTTAATCTGAGACGTTTGTAGTTTGAATGACTCAAACACAAGTTCAGCTCATGAGTATCACTTCACGTGTCTTCCAGGCCCGGTGGATGAGTACATGCTGCCGTTTGAGGAGGAGGTCGGTCAGCATCCGTCACTGGAGGACCTGCAGGACGTCATCGTCCACAAGAAGATGAGGCCGGCCCTCAAAGAGCTCTGGCTCAAACACAGCGTGAGTGCCAACAAACTACACACATGCATCCACACACATAGATAATGCGTGCGTGCGTGTGTCCACACACACACACTCATGTGAAAATGGTTGAATCTGGTGGAATCCAGTAAATGTCGACTCAGACTTCAGGTCACAGAATGGTTTGATAGTGTAATGACAGTGAGATTAATAAATGTGGTTTGAATGGAAGTCAGTGAAGGTAGGCTGAGCTGATTTAAGGTGGACTGAGCTGATTTAAGGTGGACTGACATCCCGTGCTTCTTGGTCTGCAGGGTCTGGCTCAGATCTGTGAGACGGTGGAGGAGTGCTGGGATCACGATGCTGAGGCTCGATTGTCGGCCGGCTGCGTGGAGGAGAGGATCTCCCAGATCCGTCGCCTCACCACCACCATCACCCCGCCTACCTCCGACCACGCCATGATGGTCTCCACGCCCGCACCCGTTCCCATGGTAACCAATGTGGACCTACCGCCCAAAGAGTCCAGTATATGAGGTGAAAACACGGAGCCCTGAAGTTACCGCTGATTTTCCTGAAATTCGGTTCAACTTCCTGTGAAATGACCAAACACACTCACACACACACACACACTCTCTCTCACACACACACACACACAGTTTTTTCTCAGTGGAATTTTACAAGCTGAACAGGAAGTACGGCGTGAAAGCAGCTGCTATTTGGTCTCTGTGGACTCTGTGAACTCTTCTTCTCTTCGTCCTTCAGGACAGATTCTACCAGCACACTTCTTTGTTGTTCTCGAGTCAGTTGTGTCTTTTTTTAAAACCAAGTGTTTGTGTGTGTGTGTGTGTGTGTGTGTGTGTGTGTGTGTGTGGTGAACACACACACACACACACACACGCACACAGGAAAATCCAACACTGAAAGGCATTCAGGTCCCGACTCAGTGAATGCTCGTCTATCTCCAGGTACCTCAGAGACTTCCATCACTTTTCCTCGTGCTTTCTTCCCTCTGCTGTCTTCTTCTTCTCCACATCTGGACTTATATACTCACCTGGCAACTGTGTCACCTAGCAACCACCTACCATCAACCCTCCATCGGGATGTTGTTTTTACTACAATGCTGCAAACCCTCACAGGAACGTGATGACTGTTACACAACGAACACCGGCAGCAAACATTTGTTTTTCTGCCTTTTCTTAGACCCGTTTTCTTCTTCTACTGTTCACACACGACAAACCTTCGGATCCAACGGGTTGCATCCAAAACGACAGGAAACAGGAAGTGAGGTCAGAAGGAAAGGTGTGAAGGTTTCCGTTCTCTCGCTCTTTGTTGGTGTTCAGCTCTTTTCAGCTCTCTTCTTGAAGACTGAGAGAAGTCTTTTTCAGAAACCAGGAAGTACTTCTTGCATGCAGAGATTTGATTGGCTGACAGCGCTCAACCACAGCATTTTGGTTGGCTCTGAAATAAAACTTCTCAGGTTACCAGGTCTACAGGGGTTCGCAGGGGGAGGGGAGGGGCTTCGACGTGACACCAACAAGTCAACATGGTCGGGTGGGGGCAGGGCCAATGGAGGGTGGGAGGGGTTTATCTGAGGGTGCTCAAAGTCTATTGGCTGAATATGTAAATTTGAAAAATGAAAAAAAGGTGCAAGACCTCATGATGCATAGTGTTTTATGCATTCAGGTCGGGGTGTGTGTGTGTATGTGTGTGTTTTGATTTAATACTGTTACATGCTGATTGTTAAATGAAGTGACCTGTGACCTTTGACCTCCTCAGTTCTGTCACCTTGCTGCAGCAGAGGTTCAAAGGTCACCAGTCACCTCCTCACTTTTTTTTCCAAGCGGGACCAAAAACCGTGGCGTCCGTCCGTTGCCTCGGAAACCGGCCACAAAGAGTCCAGTTGAGACCCTCATCCGCTGTGTTAAGACACGTCAGTATAACAAAGGCGTTTTTGGACCGGAGGAACTTTTTCATGGTTCTAAGAACAATTGGAGGTTCTCAGAACGTTGCTGTGGTGTTGACACTGTCCCGGCACAAACTTAACGTAACAACATAAGTGTTTGCCGATTGGTCGAACACGAGCCAATGCAGCACCGGCAGCCGCCATTTTTACAAACCTTTGTAACCCGTTAGGCGTGGAAATAACATGACAGATCATAACGGGAGCCTTAAAAAGAAATGGAACAAAACACGGCAGACAGCAAAGTTACTACACCGACCGCCCAGTGTCACTTCAGTGCAGTTGTGGCGATGCGAGCACGAACAGCTCAAAACAAAAAGTCCCTGAAGGTCCGAAAATGTCGACAGAACTGGAAACAATATCGAAGAACAACGATAGTTTTGTTTTTTTTTGGTGTGTTTTTGTTCCTTCTGTGATGCCATACGTGTAACAGTGAATGTCTACGATGCTGCTGCTGACGATGATTCAAACTCAAAGATGAATATATTTCTGTATATTCCTTTTTATTGTTCATTTGACTTTCGGTGCATTGAACACATGCAACTCTCCGTCTTTGTAGTGACAGGAGACGTTCGAGGAGCGTTGGGTAGGAATGACGTCGCACAAAAGACAACTAGTAAACGAGTGGAAAAAAAACACATCAAAACAATACTGCTCATGAACCACAGATCACCTCAGTACACCAGAAATACCTCAGAAGACGTTTCTACGTCTTAAAGTTGTTTTATTTCATTAGTTGACTTGTAGTCACATAATATTTTATTGTGAGTTTTTTATTGTTTGATTTTTGGATTTTACTCTTTAATTGGAGAGGTTCAGTTTTTTTTTTTTTTTTTTTACATAAAATCTCCAAACTGACTGAAGAAGCAAGCAACCAGGTTACAGAGACTCGAACCTCTACGCTGTAAATAGTTAATGAAGTGTTTGTTTTGTTTTTTTTTTAGACTGAACTGAACTGCCGATATTATAAAAGCACCTGGACTGAGCTGGACTACTTCTATCATCCTGTCCTCGTCTCCTTTCCTTATTTGTACTCTCTTCTTGTTTCTCATGGTGTATTCACGCAGAAACAAAATGTGAGCGACGTGAACAATGAATTTCCCACTCCCAATCCAACCAAACTCCATTTAGAAAACAAACATTTTAAAAATTGTTTGTCGTCTTTGGACCTGACAAAGTCTGAATTCCAATTTCAGTGTGTGAAGTTAAAACATGTGACCTGGGGAGAGAGAGAAGGTGCCCCGTACTCCTCTCCAGTTTACATGGGAGTAGATGGGGCTGTCGGTGGGTGATCCTGGTGCATCAGTGCGTCTCCTGCAAAAACTAGAAGTCTGACAGCTTCAGCAGTGATATCGCTGCGTAGCCCACCAATTTTCCTACTTTTCTATGTAGAAATTATTTCTGTAGAGTGACATTTGTGGCCACGAGAGCCGTTTGCAAATGTATTTTCTGACAAATGTTTCTCTCCCTCTCCACTCTAGCTCTGGAACATTCTACCAATACATACATACCCACTTTAAACTTTGGCGTGTTTTTTGGTGAAACTGTTTGGTGAAACTCTGAGAAAAGTCACAGCACACCATTCCCAGCCAAGCTGGTCGATTTGAGACCTTTTTTGTGTCTGTGCAACCAAAACTGAGGGAGGAGTAGCATGCTCAAATAACTGGAATACGTCAGAATAATCAGTGTGGGGACAGTGGCTGCAGACTCACTTAAAATGTATTTGTGGGAATACACCATCATCCCCTCCACTTGTGCTCTTGTGTCTTCTTTTCTCCACCTCTACTTGTTTTCTTACCTCTTGTCCTCTCTCCTTTCCTTTTCTTTCCTTTCCTTTCCTCTCTTTGTCTTCTCTTTCGTTTTGGCCGTTCCTTTTCTCTGTCATGTTGCCATCTTTCCTTTCAACTTCCTGGCACTTCTCTCTCGTCTTCCAGTTCCATCAAATAATTCCTTGTTTCTTTCCCCCTCTCCTTATTCCTTGTCTCCACTTCCTTTTTGTTTCACTGAGTTTGTCTGACGTCATCAGTGTTGTGCCTTTATTTGACTTCATCTCTGGAGCTTCCTTCTTCACTTCCCTTCGGTCCTTCTTGTGAATGTAAAAGCTCAAGTTTTTCTGAGTTTTTCTAAATATCACACCAGACTATGTTTGAATGAAAATACATTTAGAATATCTGATTCAAACTAAAGAGAAAGCAGCTTTGATGAAGGCTGAGTGACCCACGTTTGATTCTCGAGGACACAAATGTAACCTCACAGTGTTCCAGATGTATTTTCTCCTCATATCCAGGTGTGATCTTGATGTGACTCATAACTTTCTCGGACGATGCTGACCTGTGGTTTTATGTCGGGATGCAGACGACCTGACAGGATGACTCAGATCCAGGTGTTTCCAGGAACATATTACCTCATTAAAGTTAGTGGTGGTGGGAAGACTCTGGCAACATTATTGTTCAGGTTTCACACTCATGTAATCCTAAACACGTTTGAACTGCCATTTAAAAGGGAACATGAAGCACTGTTAGCAAACTCTTAGCATTGTTGTTGTCAACAAGTGGAGTGTTGGACCAATGTGTTGACTGCTAATAATGCTAAAGTACCCAACACAGCAGATGTTTTTCTAATCATATCAATGGAACCACTACAAAGGCTGTAACACTTAGCTTGTACTGTTAGCACTGATTGGCTAACATATCACACTCGTACAGTGAAGCCTCCATGGTGGCTCATCACACGGCCGATATGTTGATAGTGATTGTAGCAGTTTGGAAAATAAATGTACCTGAAACATAATGTAAAAAAATGAGATGTGATTTATTTATCCCGTAATCAGCTGATGTCAAATCCTCACCAGGACGTGATGGTGGACTTGTTTAGCCTCAATGCTAAGAGCGGGAGGACGCAGCAAGCAGCGTTTCCCTGGTTTCTGCTTTCACTGTATTTCAAATTAAGCGTCACCATTGAAAGGCTCGTTCTCACTAATTGTTCTAAGGGTTGCTTCCATTTTTTGTGGCCAGTCAAGTGCCTCAAAGAAACCAAGAAGTGTCCACTTGTTGATTTCTTCTGAACATCTAAAGATCTTCTCTGGTACACATTAACAGAAACCTGTGTGTAATAATCCCAATGGACCCCTTGACTTTGTGAAAACTTCGTCCTCAGCTTCTGCTGCAGAGCTTCCTGCCTCTTTGAGTTCTACTCTCAGTGATCAGAGAGACATGATGTGGAAATACTTTGATGAACCTGTTACGAGGTCACATGCTTGATGATCTCATGTTAAAACACTAACTTTTTATTCTTCACATCGACCTCCTCGTTCCACTTTCCCAAGCAGAGGTGGGAGACTCTCAGTGAGCTGTACAATGTTTGAGTCCAAAGTCCAGAGAGTCCAAACGGACTCGTGTGAAATCTGATTCAGGGCTCTCATTGGTCAGAGGACCTGCCAAGGTTTCCCAGGCATGTTGTCAAGGGGTCATCATGAGCAAGTTGCTGCTATTCCTCCCCGCTGGATGAAGGGAGGAGGAGTCAGTGACGCTGAAGGGGTCACATGACTCCTTCCTTCCATTCCTATCCTGAACAAACCAGGTGTGTAAATATGGCCGCCCTCTGTTTCTAAATGGTATTGCGTCGACTGCCCAGCCGTGTCCACGACATTTTGTTCAGAGTTTGTTCAGAGTTCACTGTACTTCCATAAATAAAACGTAACGAGGTTATCCAGATCTGGACATGATGTGACTGTACATTCCTCAGTCGTAAGCTTCATGTGTATGTTAAAGTTTTTAATATATATACATAGGCGTGTACTTGTGGACATTCCAGTTTTATTGCTAACGTGATCAGCGAGTCAGAATGCGTTGTCTTGTTGACGTCCACTTTGACTCGAGACAGACTTGTTGCATAGCAACACATCCAATTGGCTCTAAGTGACAAAATGATCCTGAAATTACGGAAGATCTTGTTAATTCGACATCGTTTCACAGTTGGAAGACAAGACAAGTTTACGTGTCTTTGAAGTAACACGCTCATTAAGAGAGGCGGCCATCTCTACATAACTCCACCAGGATGATGATGGTGATGATGATGATAATGATGATTGGTGGTGTGAAATGTACATTTTGTACCTTTATGTTTCACTGTTGTAGCTCAACTGTAGAACTCCGACAAACTTGTACTACTGATTTAACTTTAAATCTCTAAAGAATGTGTCTGCCTGACTGCACGCTGAGAACTGGCTCATCACTGTAAAAAAACAAGCGTGCGTTTTGAACTGAAGTAGTGTGGGAACAGATGTTTTTAAAATCTATAAATATATATGTACGTATACAGCAGATGGGAGAGAAATGTCCAGGTACTGTCCATCTTGTTGTAAAACTGTTTGAAGGTTCCAGTGGCTGTTTTCTATTTTCCAATGATTACTGTAACATAGATGTTTAATTTGAAGCCTGATGAAAATCCTCGTTTTAGGAATAATCTTTTTTTTTTTTTTTAATGTGCTGTTTTGTAGAGAAAAACTGTGTGTGTGTGTGTGTGTGTGTGGGGGGGGGGGGGGGTGTAATAGATCTCTCTTCCATAAATCTATTGGAAATCTCCGCCCAGTGCCAGGATCATTACTGTACGGATGAATGTAGTTCGAGTCCCACTCTCACTCACACTCACACACACACACACCTTGTTACTGAAAAATAAAGATCACTGTAGAACAAGAAGTGTTATTTCAATTTTATCTTTTTTTATATGGAAAATTAAAATAAATTCTGTCAAATCATTTTACACAAATGTTGTAAAATTGTCGCTGTGATTTTTCTTCTAAATCAGGTGATGTGTGTGATGTCAGACACATGGCACATCGGTGGTTCGATCCCCGGCTCCTCCTTGGGCGGATGCTGAACACTGAATCTCTGATGAACAGTTGGCACCTTGCATGGCAGCCGCTGCTATCAGTGTGTGAATGAGATGTAGTGTAAAAGTGCTTTGAGTGGTCGGACGACTAGAAAGGAGAAATACACAGCGAGGGAAATAATTATTTGATCGCTTCTTCCACTGACAAATAAATGAACGGTCTCTAATTTTAATGGAAGGTTTATTTAGGCAGCGAGAGACAGAATATTCTGTGATTGAGGGAAATAAGTAACAAAATAGGACCTAGTACTCGTGTAGAAACCCTTGTTGGCCTGCAGAGGTCAGATGTTTCTTGTAGTTGGTCATCAGGTTTGTGCACATTTTACTCTCTCATTCATGTTTGCTCTTATTGGAACTCTTCATTTTCCTGCTCAGCATCCATCCAATGCAGTCCAAGTTTTGTCCCATCATAGTGTGAGGCTTAGTGACCCTGTAGAACAGTCCGCTGTTTCCTGCTTTTGCTTCAGATTAATCTCAGGTGTCTGGACAGACATGGACCCACCTGACAGAGAGCAGCGATCAGGACTCCCTTTTCTCTTGTCGATCACGTCTGTTTCTTTTTCTGACTCTGACTGACTCCATTTCACGATCATTTATAACGTCACACTCAAGAAGTTTATCCAGAAGCTGATCCAAATCAAATCAGGTCGTCTTCAGGTCGTCTTCAGGTCATTGTTAGGACGTCTTCAGGTCATCTTTAGGTCGTTTATTCTGCTGGGATGTTAGTTAGCACGAAAAGTCGACTGAGAAACATTTTGAAAAAGATGTTTTATTGATTGAACAGCAACAGATACAGTATGCGTACATTTCTAGAAACAGCCTGACATAAAGTTCACACGGTTCAGTCACTTCTCTGATTTACACACGCCTGAACACACCCACAGGTCGTTAACGTGGTCCTGCAGGTAAAGCGCCCCCTACAGTCTCTCTGTCAATAAAACCTTATGTGAGTCTAAAAACTATAAATACTTTAATTTAACAGTAAAATCAATTTTTGTATAGATTCATTTCAAGTTACATAGAAAAAAAACAGACGTCTATGAATCAGTCTGTGCGTACGCAGTGTTTATGACGCATCAGTCCATTACAGTAATGTTCTATTCATGTCACTTCATTGTCTCTTCACCAATTAAGGCACCGTGACGTCATGATGGACCCGCCCATCTTTGTGACATCACAGAAGAGGTCATCATGGGGATGTGTTGATCAATTAATCACTGCAGGTTGATCAATAAAAAGTGAGTTAGCCTGACATTAGCCTGTTGGGGAAGCTAATCTGACGTTAGCCTGTTGGGGAAGCTAACTCTGACGTTAGCCTGACATTAGCCTGTTGGGGAAGCTAACTCTGACGTTAGCCTGACATTAGCCTGTTGGGGAAGCTAACACTGACGTTAGCCTGACGTTAGCATGTGGGCGGAGCTAACACTGATGTTAGCCTGACATTAGCCTGTTGGGGAAGCTAACTCTGACGTTAGCCTGACATTAGCCTGTTGGAGACGTTAACACTGACGTAAGCCTGACGTTAGCATGTGGGGGGAGCTAACACTGACGTCAGTCTGATGCTAGCCCGTTGACAAAGCTAACTTTGTCAATAAATGTTGTGTTAGCATTAGCAGGAACAGCTGATATCATTGAACTACAAAAAGTGACGTTGAAGTGCGTACGTGCCTCAGTGGTTCCTGTGACGGTGTGGGACTGGCGGACTCTTCCACAAACCAGAACTACTGCTGACGATGCAGTCTGCGGCGGCTCCATCACATGTATGATATGTCATCTAATTAAAGACTCCATCCAGTCGCAATATGGGGAACATAGGATCCAGTGTTGTTAATTAATTTAAATGTTTATTCGTCTTTATACGACGTGTTGGCGAGTGGTCACACCAACAAACATCCCTGATTGGCTTCAGCAAATGTCAAATCACAAACCTGCCCCGCCCACCCCCAGAGCACTGTCCAATCACGTGTCAGCACTCTTTCTTGACCCCGCCCCTTCCTGTGCCTCTTCTTCTTCTGTGGTGTGCGGCTCATCTGCATGTGGTGATGATGTCACACTGCCTCCCCTTCCTCCCCTCCTTCTCCTGTCACCTCCTCAACTCCTCCCCCCTTCTCTTCCTCTCCTCCATCTGTCTCACCCTCTGTCCCTGTCGCACCCTCTGTCTTACTCTCTGTCTCACCGTCACCCTCTGTCTCTGTCGCACCCTCTGTCTTACTCTCTGTCTCACCGTCACCCTCTGTCTCTGTCTCACCCTCTGTCTTACTCTCTGTCTCACCGTCACCCTCTGTCTCTGTCTCACCCTCTGTCTTACTCTCTGTCTCACCGTCACCCTCTGTCTTCTCCTCCATCTCTACCTCTGTCTTCTCCTCTGTCTCACTCTCTGTCTTCTCTGTCTCACCCTCTGTCTTCTCCTCCATCTCTACCTCTGTCTCACCCTCTGTCTTCTCCTCTGTCTCACTCTCTGTCTTCTTCTCTGTCTCTACCTCTGTTTCACCCTCTGTCTTACTCTCTGTCTCACCCTCCGTCCCTCTCTCTGTATCTGTCTCACCCTCTGTCCCTCTCTCTGTCTCTGTCTCACCCTCTGTCCCTCTCTCTGTCTCTGTCTCACCCTCTGTCCCTCTCTCTGTCTCTGTCTCACCCTCTGTCCCTCTATCTGTCTCTGTCTCACCCTCTGTCCCTCTATTTGTCTCTGTCTCACCCTGCTGGCAGGTCTCAGCAGTGTCAGTATCTCTGCAGTCCTGGTCCTGGTCCTGGTCCAGTCCAGGTTTACATGCTGTCTCTTCTGTTGAGTCTAAAACTGTCGGCTGAGATGGGAGAGACTCCTTCCTCCCTAAACCTGCAGACAGACAGGCAGACAGACAGGCAGACAGACATGAGACTTCAAAGTCATAATAAATCTGATCTGCTACCATCAGTAATCAATGCACAAACATTAATCAAACCAATAAGTAACATTCAGACAACCTTTTCATACTGAACAGTTACCTAGTGTTTCTGTAGCGTTGTCAGAACGTTCCAAAATAAACATGTTATCAGTTTGAAGTGAACTAAAGCTCCCTGCGCTGACCATACGTGTCCATAACAACGAGATAAAGGACATCACATGACCACAGTGCGACTCTACAACATGCGTACCTGCAGGGGTCAGGACCAACGCCTGCAGGATGTCTGACAGAGAGACGATACCAACGATACGAGACTCCTCATCAACAACGACCAGCCTGTGAACCTGCACACACACACACCTGCTGTTACCTGCTGTTGATCCACTCTGACCTGTGACCAGGTGAGCGGTGTCTCTGTCAGTCTACGTCTGTTCTAACTTTGGGCTCAGTCTGTTAGCTGCTGTTAGCTCGTGTTAGCTCAGTCTGTTAGCTGCTGTTAGCTCGTGTTAGCTCAGTCTGTTAGCTGCTGTTAGCTCGTGTTAGCTCGTGTTAGCTCAGTCTGTTAGCTGCTGTTAGCTCGTGTTAGCTCAGTCTGTTAGCTGCTGTTAGCTCGTGTTAGCTCAGTCTGTTAGCTGCTGTTAGCTCATGTTAGCTCGTGTTAGCTCTGTTTGTTAATGTGTTCAGGCCCAGCAGTCAGCAGCCTCTATGGACATGATGGCAGAGGAGCAGAGAGTGAAGAGGACGCTGACGGAGGAAGCTAAGAAGAGAAAAGGAAAGAGTGAGCGAGCAAGAAGCCGCCGGACAAGAGTAAATCTGGGACTGACTTTTAGTGGTTGGTGAGAGCTTGGTGAAATAAAAGGCTGAAAGACAGACGCCGAGCTGGGCTGACTGCTGCTGGACTAGTCAGTGATATTAGCTGCTGCTGGGTCTGCTGCTGCTGACCTGGATGATGATTGGCTGCTTTTGCAAAGCTGGTGTGTTGTCGTGTTACCTCGGCCTTCACGATGCGGTCCACGATGGTCTCCAGTGTTTCCAGTTTGTTGCACTTCATGACTCCTTCAAAGTACTGTGATCTGTGCCTGAGCGCCTGAGTGACGGTCACGTCCAGGTTGTTGTACGTCTTCTCTGCTGCCAGGTTCTGCACACACACAGCACTCAGACTGACTCACAATGTCAACACAACCAAACATGACGCAGCACATTTACTCACAATGACGTCAAACTTGGAGTAGATGTCCACCACTTGACCTGCGGACACACACACAGGAAAACAACGTGCTCACACATCGCGCATGACATCGTGTCATATTGTAATGATGACGCCGCTGCTGGCGGTTACCGTTGTGGTCAACGACGGGCAAGGCAGAGACGCGGCGGTGCGTGAAGACGGACAGCGCGGTGATGAGCGGCGTGTCAGGGTGGATGTAGGCGATGTTGGCGTACGTTCCCACAGCGAGCTCCTCCAGAGTCTGCTTCATGAAGGCCGGCATGGGCATCTCACACACCTACACACACACACATTGCTGTAATCAGCTGTCTGTCCACCAGGGGGCACAGATTACAGGTCCATTAAACAAATGACTACATTCACTACACACTCACACACACTCACACCCCCCATAGGAAACAGCCCCCCCCCATAGACTCACAAACAGCTGCAGGAACTTGAGGATCCTCTTGTGTGTCAGGATGTAGAGCGCGTTCCCGCTGAGCGGGTCGATGACGGGGAGACGATGGATCTTATTCTTTATCAACGAGTACACGGCTTCAAATATACTGAGGGGGGAGGAGACAGAGGGAGGAGACAGAGGGAGGCTCCTCAGTATGTTTTCAGTAGATCATAAATTAAGTGATTCTGACTCCAGATGTCTGTAACTAAAAATACACACACACAGACACACACAGACCTGGCGTCAGGTGAGATGTGGACCAGAGGTTTGAACGTCTCCTGCAGGTAAAGTTCTGTCAACACATGAAACAAAACGCTGGTTAGATACCT